>JARKIB010000789.1:0-26490 GCA_029378385.1 Mycena metata | reverse complement strand
GATTGCAATACGAATGAGCCGCTCAGGTTCATATGATCAAAGTTTCTGGAATCTTGGTCCTGATTTCCTGTTCTTCGTATCCTCCGTTCGTCGTCTGTATATCTGGTTCAGCTTATGAAGCCACACTGCAGATGACACTCACGTTTTGATCGAGATTACCGCCCAAGATGCTGAAGGTACCGAAACTGGAATTTACATCGCCAAAGCTAGGAAACGACTGGATATCTTCAATGATCGGCGAAAGATCAACCTCGAAAGATGTCCTTGGACGTGGCGGCGATGTACAGTTCTGGTAGAATCAACGATCAGGGTTTGCGAGCAAAGACTTGTAGCTTACGGTGACGACGTTCGCATCGGGCCGCACTACCACCGACCCCAGACGAGAGGATTCCTTCCCACTCCTACGGCCCATGGGCTGTACGCATATCACGTCAGTCAGTATTATATCGATATCATACAAGAAATCGGACGAACCCATCCGAACCGATTCACAGAAACAATATTACCGTCAGTCCTCCTTAGTTTCCGTCCGCCTACCGACCTGTCCCCTTGTCGGCCATCGACAAGAAACTGGAGTCCGCGGCCTAGCGCCGAAGATGCACGTCACCAAAAGTTACCAGAACCACAATAGCGGGAGGCGCACGGACCTGCTCACACCGATGAACACGCAAACCACAACTACGGGTTAAGCGGCCGCTCACCTTTGTGTTCATTCTGCCGACTTTCTGAGGACCGCCGGAGCCCTTGAAACCCCGCGTATCCTGCACGGGGTGTTGGACAACACTTTAAATGAACAGGTGATGGAGAGGAGCATACCTCATCCGATAGCACCGCAGACGTGTTGGTCTAGATTTGGATTAATTCTGGGCTTGAACACAAGTATGTATAGCGAGAAACCTCTGGTGAGCGGTTCGGTCGCTAAGCACTTTATGTCAGTAAATATTTTGATCATTCTTTCTGGCAAAATACCTTCAGGCGGGTCGACTCGGGTCTCGGTGCGGTCCAAGACTTGAGAGAAGCTTTCTGAGATCGGTCAGGAAGAGCGATGCACACGGGGAGCCCTACATACCACCCTGGAATAGGTGCCGAATCTCATTTCTTTGTTTACAGGCTGCGTAGGTTCAGTTAAGCTCATGATATGTATCCGGGAAGGACCGACTCTATGGCGTATATGAAGCTCCCCCATCTATTTGTAGCCGGTCAGCCAGTAGTCCAGCGCTTGGATTGGTTCAGCATTACCTCTGACACCGATATTGAGTGTCCGACATCCTGGAAACCGGTCAACAACTGAGATGCGGACAAGATGTACGCGCACTCTTTGGCTCCGCGAATTAAGGAATTGAGTTCTAAAATCACCAGCTGAAGAGGGTTTGGCCTGCCGGAGAGTAATTAGCGTCACGATCCCTCTCTTATACTGCCTAGACTCACTGGAGAAGCATCATGGCTCGCAGGTTCCTAGTAAATGTTAGATTCATATGTTTCATGGTAGAAATTCCATACCCTCCTATGCCCAGAAGCGCGCTTTCTGTCAGCACTATAAACCTGGAGGAAACCGAGTCCAAGAATCTCAAGTTCTGTAAGTCCCGTCGAGCACGTACCTCGTCGAAACGCGTTCGTTTCACCTGAAAACGCGATCAATTTCATTCTCTTCGAAGGGACCTCATAGCGTACCGATCGAGAGCAAGATCCTTGATCCTTCGTCTTGGTGGGGGTTGAAGTCTAGTTACTGTTAATCCTCGACGCTGAATGAGAGCGGAACGACTCATACATGCATAGTTGCGGCGAGGGGCCTGGGAGTGGTGGGACCCGCGGCGGGACCATGGCAAGCACAAACAACACGTTCTACGCCTAGTTACGGGCGTTTTTGGGAGTCCTTGTCTCTGAAGGTGCAAGCGAAGGTCTCCGGGGAGTTCCCCAGGTATTGACTGAGGTTCCGCTGGGATCTGCGAAACGAAGGGGAGTAAGGGGAGGCTCTGGAGGGTATGTGACCGTAGTTTGCGCACACGAGGTGAAATTATTGACTGAGCGACGATTCCTCGTTGAGAACTGATGATAAGGGTCGGGGTCCGACGGCGGGATGTCGAATTCCTGGGGCGAGTTAAATAGAACATCCCATTGAAAGCCTTTTGCGATGGTAGGGCGTACCGGTTGATTTTAACGACGGTGTTGTAGAGTTGCAGAGTATTTTTCAACATGGCGTGCGTATATCAAGGAGAGCGGGCGAAAAAACGCGGGCAGGAGACGAGACTGCAAACAGTTGAAGCCAACCGACGCGTTGTTTTCCCAGACCGCCTTTGCCAAACAAGGCACAGCCACCAGCGCGCTCGCTTCTTCCCGCCTCCTCCTTGCTCACTTATCCCCCCACGGTGCGCGTTCTTGGGCTCACGCAGCCTTCCTTTACTCCTTGAATTCAAATTCAGCTCTTGCTAGGCATTACAAAATGGACGACGATGATGCCGATTATATGCAAGGCTCAGACGACGAAGTAAGGATCGCAAGTCCAGATAAGTAAACGACTCACCGGCGCTCAGGACTACGGCTTCGACTATTCAGACAACGATGACGCGAACGAATCTGGGAGCGCAGATGTCGAGAACATGTACTACAAAGCCAAGTGTATGCCATTTCCGCGTTCTCTTTAGTCCTCGGACTGAAAGCACACTCCAGCCAAAAAGGACGACAACCCCGAAGAAGCTTTGAAGGATTTCCGCGCCATAGTCGAGCAGGAGACTGAACAGGGTGATTGGTGCGAATATGAGCTTCCATCTGGGTTTCCTTTATTCAAACTCGATGCAGGGGTTTCAAGGCGCTTAAACAATCGACCAAGCTACTGTTCCTGACCCTCAGACGACCTGCCGATGCCCTCAAGACATATGTTCAACTACTGACCTACACCAAATCTGCTGTGACGCGTAACTACTCTGAGAAAACCATCAACGGCATATTGGATTATGTCGGCGGTGGCAAGGGCGGTGTTGTCGAAGTGGATGTCTTGGAGAAATTCTATCAGGCCACCAAGGACGCGTTGGAAGATGCGAAGAATGAGGTTCGTTCATCGACATCCATTGCATCCTATTCTGACTCGGTAATGATCACAGCGCCTATCCGTGAAAACTAATCTCAAACTCGCGAAACTGTGGTTAGATAGGAAGGAATACACTCGCCTATCGAAGGTAAGAAGGTTTCTCCTTCTCATCTACCTTCCACTAATTCTATCCTCAGCTCATTCGCGACCTCCACCGGGCCACTGCGCAGGACGGGGACGACGAATCCCAATCCCAGCGCGGCACTCAACTTCTTGAAATATACGCCCTCGAGATTCAAATGTACAATGAAACGCGCAACTTCAAGAAACTGAAGGTAAATGCGTCCGTGAATGTTTCAATCCTTTGACTGAGCTGTGAAATCAGGAAATCTATAATGCAACCAATGCTGTTCGTTCTGCTATCCCTCATCCCCGTATCATGGGCGTCATCAAAGAATGCGGTGGTAAAATGTGGATGGGCGAACGTAAGGCCGAACATGTTTTTTTACTACCCTTTTTCAACGCAAATGTAGGGCAATGGAATCGGGCATCGGAAGATTTCTTCGAATCTTTCCGCAACTACGATGAGGCGGGGTCACCACAACGCATCCAGGTCCTCAAATATCTGGTGCTGGCGAACATGTTGACTGGAAGTGAAGTCAACCCGTTTGACAGTCAGGAGACCAAGCCGTAGGTTTACTGCTTCCATCCTTCGCCGTATTTAAAATGCACTCATCTAGGTACAAAACCGACCCTCAAATCAAGGCCATGACGGACTTGGTGGACGCGTACCAGCGTCGAGAGGTCCATTCGGCGGAGAAGATTCTCAAGGGTGCGTCTGTTTTTTCCCGAAGGGCCGCAATTTGTGTTAACGCCCGTTGCAGACAACCACTCCACGATCATGGACGACAACTTTATCCGCCTTTACATCGGCGAACTTCTTCGCAGCTTACGAACCCAATATCTCATCGACCTGATCAAGCCGTACACACGGCTTGAGCTCTCTTTCCTAGGCAAGGTCTGTATCTGCTTTTACAGTCGAAGGACGATATGTTAATCCCTCTGTAGCAACTGAACGTCGAGATAAGCGAGGTCGAGGAGCTGCTCATCGGGCTTATACTCGAGGGCAAGGTGGAGGGAAGGATCGACCAAGTGGGTATGCGGCTTGAACTCGACCGAAAGTAGGTCTTCCGGTTTTGTTCGCCCTCTCGTCGTTGACCCTCTCTCACAGGCAAAGTCTGGAGAAGAAGAGATACGCCGCACTCAGCAAGTGGACTGAAGCATTGGAGGGTGTTCACTCGGCGGTCGTTGGTAAGACTGCACCAACTGGACGCAGTGGTGGACCCGGAGGCGATCTTGGGTTGGGCGACTTTAGCTTACGAGAAGAAAGATGGGGGTAGCTTTTTGCTGTTTTTGCATTTGTTTTTCATACTCCAAAATCATGTCTTGCTCTGCTTCATCAGTTGAGAGCGAGAACGTCGGAGTCAATTTGCGCTCACTTTTACAGCGGCCGTTCTATTGGCTTCCAGGAGTAATCCCAGCCTTTTTTCGAAGGCGTATCTGCTGGGATTCGCAGCTCCCTCGGGAAAAGCCCCCGCACTCGAGAGTCAAATGCCCGCGCCTCCAGACCTGGCATCGACTTGATCATCTCCATCTCAACCGCGCTCCTCATCCGGGGATCCTCTGGCTTGTTCGCCTCCATGTACATCTTGAGGTCTATCCTCTTCAACTCGTCCATTGCGCGCCGCATGCACTCGAACTTGCGCGCCAACTCCTCCTCCCTCCGCTTCCTGACGTGTCTTCGGTGAAGCAACCATGCACGCTCGATGGTATGATGCGCCTGAACGGAGGGGATCGCGAGCTGTATCGTTTTGCGCACGTCCTGACGCCAAGTGCCGATGGGGGTCGCTTTATTGCGTATATTCGCGGGATAGAGAACGCGTCGGATGAGGGATAATCTCGGGTCTCCGAGCTCGGCGGGCTTTGCATAGTGCCTGGCATGCAAGGGCGCATGCGAGACGACGCGAGACCTGCACCAGGCGAGGAGAGTGCTGGCCATTCGGCGGAAAGAAAAGAGGCGTTGTTTGTCTTTGCATTTCCTTCGGCATCTTCGGCATCCTTTGCTTAATTCTTGCTTCTCTTACTCTCATCCTGCACGTCCGAGTTCAGCCGTTTTTCTGTATCTCCCCATGCCTCGTCCACGATCCCGTTCTCGGTCTCAGTCTCGGGAGGGTTCCGAGAGTCGTGAGACTATACGGTATTGTAGACTTTCCTCCAGCGCGGTTGTAAACTGAGTCCTTCATCCCAGGCTGCCCCATGATGCCTCCACTATCTCGGGTGAGTAGTATATACTTCAGTTTATATAACTTGCGGATGTTCCTCACACCCTTGCGTCAGAGTCCGATTATTTCCGTCGGGGGGATGAATTTCGCATCTGGCTTAAAGAGGAGAAGAAAAAAGTAACTGTTTCTGACTCGGCAGCCGCTGCGTGAGATTGCTCACCTTGCTTTGGCAGTACTTTGATGAGCTTACTGGGGCAAAAGCGAGAAGGCAAGCACTTCCGGTCATATGCACAGTAGAATCTCATCGTGAGATAGCTACTTCCGCAAGTTCGTAAAGGTGCCTATCTCTTTGGACGAAATTGCTCCATACTTATATACTACAGGCCTGGAACAAGGGTAAACTGTCCAGTGTGTATCCAAGTGTTTTCATTTTATTAGCCCAACTGATACACCTCCAGAATCGCTGTATGCGGGCGTGGATCCAGCAAGCATCTCGGCCCAATCCCAGACCGGTTACAAATGGTCGTTCGCGTCGAACAGGTCTCGCGTCGACAATGACGCGTTGCGCGTCGCTCGTGAGGAAGTTGGAGCCGCGACATATGGTCGCGACGGAGCATCGGCCTCTACGTCCGCATCTGCATCTGGCTCAGGTCGTGTGATGGGTCCGACGCTCCCATCCTCTTCTGATCTCGTTCTCGCCCGCGAGCTTACGCGAGAGACGGAACAAGAGGAACGGAGTCTGAAGCGGAAACGGGACAGGGCGGAGGCGAAGGAACGAGTCGAAGATATGGTCGGGCCGAGGGAGGTGGGTCGGGAGGGGGCTTTAGAGAAGAAGCGGGCAAGAAGGGAAGCAGACCGTTCGTTCCGTGATCGAGGCGACGACGGTTTTGAAGCCGACGAGTCCGTCCTGCTTGGTGGAGGCGACAGTTTTCGGGATCAGTAAGCTCTCCGCCAAGACAAATTCTCACTGATAACCAATGTTGTTGCCTTTTCAGGATTGCCAAGCGGGATGCCGCACGAACACGGTTTGAGCAGAAATCCGGAAAAGACGACAAGGCGGCAGCTGTACGGGAACGAGTGAGCGTCATCAAAGAGAAGGAATCGGCCACGATAGCCATGTTCCAGGCCCTTGCCAAAGAACGGTTTGGTTAATCTTGGGGACGAACCTCGTGCCTTGTCAGACCCTTCCTGGACGTCGAGGGAGACAAGGGCGCGAATAACGCGGCATGGGAATGTGCAATTGTACTGCTGAGATTAAAAATAGTATGTTGGGACGGGAATAAGTTACAAAACACAGCTCATCCCCAAGCTCGATCTTCGGGGTCTAGCATTTCCGCCTAATATGTATAAGCCTTGCGTTAAAGCGTGAGCGGCCGGTATTCACCTGTAAGCCACCAGAATTGGAGTTTTGTGAACTGGACAACTGTTTTCGGGAGAACGGGTTCCGCCAACGACCACATAAAGGTTTCTTGCTCGAGCCGACTGGCTTCGGGGAGGAATAGGGTGGTGGAAGCTCGTACTGAGTGCAGTAAAGGAGATGAGCGCTACGGTTGACAAAGATGTTGCAGAGAGACGCACTGTCGGAGTAGCGAGCGATGAAGGACTGTTAGTCGACCTCATCAAAGCAGCATACTGTGGCGGCGCGTTGGAACGGAACTGCAGGCGGAGTTCATATATGCAGTACGGAATATTAAGGAACGAACAGCGTACCTGGCCAGGGGCAGATGGCTTATATGAGGTGGCCGTGGAGGTCTTGAAAGAAACAATTAGGACTGTGTCAAACCAGCAGATTTTGAAGACTGCGAGCTCACCATTTTCTAGCAGTCACAAACCGGGATGACAACTGACTGGTACACAATTTTTCTGGCGCCATTTTATACTGGGAAGCTATATATATAGTGGAGCTATAAAATTTTCGATGTCGTTAGACGGTGAATCATGATAAGTCCTTAGTTCCGCTGGCATAAAAGGTCGGCGGTCATCTGTATTCTTGGACTCACTGTACAATCGGGGTCATGTCGGCATTGCGTCGGTGTCGGGCGCAGTCCAACGGGAGGCTCAACGGATAGACAGGTTGTGCCGTTCAAGCCGCAGGCAGATTCTTGAACAGCGAAGTTGCTCAAGATGTCCCGTCATCAAGTCGGACAGCGTGCCTAGGTGGTCTTGTGTTCGATGATGAGTTCCGAGTTAGTGGGTCCCAAATCGAACGCCAAAAGCGGGCCGGCCAGTTGCAAAAAGGCAATTACACAGAAAATACAGAAGCTATTACTCAAATCTGCACTGGAGTCTCAGCGACGTCAGAACAAGGTTTTCGCCACCCAACAAGAAACTATAACGCCCACGCACCGCCTAGTCCATCACCATATCGTCCTCGGCAGGGCCGCCGATTTCCTCGAAAACGAGGGACCCCTGCTGCTCCTTCAGCCACTGTACGCTTCTCTTCTCGTCCATGAAATATTTGTAAGCCTTCCGTAGATCTTCTACGTCAACCTCGACGGCCTTCCTCTTTCGTGCAACAACCTGGGCGCACGATATCAGGTTCAGCGCATACCTCAGCGTCGTCTCCAACGCCATCTGCGTCAGGACGCTCGCCGCGTCTTTAGTCAACACCACGTCCTCCTCTTGGCATCGGATCTGGATAATCTGCGCGATATCTTCCTCGAGGTAGGGTTTCGTGGTGACGATGAGCACCCGGTCCAGAAGGTCAACAGGCAGACCATGGGGCGAACGGAATTTCGTCCCCCGGATGCGGGCCATGCCGCGGTTGGATGCCATTATCACTAGAGGTGAGAGTTCGTTCTCGAGCGCGCGGTTCAAGAATGAGAAGCATTCAATGTCGAGCATGTGGACTTCGTCAATGAAGAGAACCTGTGACGTGTTAACAGCGTTAAATCCTATTACGCGTGAACGTACCCCAGGTATGATCTCTGCCTTCCCTTCTTCCCGCCATTCGGCCACCTTTGTATTTATTTGATTCCGTAGCTCAGGCTTGATTTCACCAGTGTCGCCAGCAAAGAGAGCGAGGAATCCTTGCGTCCGGCTGTTGATCACGTCAATCTCGTGCAGCGAGACTGTGTGGACGACCTCTTTGCGTTTTTGAATCTCGCCGTCGGGGCATTGGACGAATTTTGTCTGGCGGCCTGCGATTCAGTTATATGGGACTTGGAGGGAGATGACGGCTCACGTCGGCACCCATGGCATCGTAATCTCTCGAGCGCGCAAACGACCTCCCGAGCTTTGAAATTTTGCCAGAGGTTTTGTCAATAGCAACGACGTCACCAGCAAGAATTTTCTCCTTGGATAACGCGTCAATCATTTTGGTTCCCAGGTCATAGATAGTCTCCATGTCTGTAGTTTTGATCGTCAACTTGCCCGTCTTTGTGGCCTATTTCCTGTATCAAACGGAGTTTCTTCTTGAAAAAGAAAAGGAAGACGTACACCAGTTAAACTCCGGTCAATTTGGATCTCAACCACCTCGCCCTCAATTAGTTCCGTCTCCTCCTTGATTCGGACGCCAATACTTCGTCTGAACGCTTGGGTCAGAGCTTCTGTTTTGGACATTGAGAGCGAAAACACTTCGCTCGCGGCAATCATCGTGAACGGAACGTCGGGCCCCAACGTCTGCGCCATGCCTGGAACAACATTAGGGCAAACGTGTATACAGGCTGCGAATACACGCACCGAGAGCGATTGCCGTCTTCCCTGTCGAAGGCGGGCCAGCAAAGAGCATCGCTCGGCCAGCTATCCTCCCCTCCTGAACCATCTTCAGGATCATACCCGCTGCTTTTCGCGCCTTTGCCTGCCCGACCATCCCCTGTGAGTTGGCGCGCGGTTCTAACCGGTCGTCCAAGCCGAGGCCGCGTATGTGTGAATGCGCGCCTGCATCTCGTTAGAAATTAAGGCGACAAACATGCTAGCTCCAAACCTATGCGCTCCATTTTCGTTATGTCGCGGAGTTCCGACGTCCCAGTGGTTATTTGCATTGCCTATACACGACGAAGGTGACGTGCCTCAACATTTAGTTTTTTGCACGAAAAGACAAAACGCACCATGGCCGGGAGTTTTTCAATGAGCTATTTGAAGGGATCCAGAGTTTAAATGAGTGTCAAGTAGATTAGACGAGAACTCGTCAAGGAAATCCTGGAGCGCGTTCGTTTTGGTGAAAGAGGAAATTGCTTCCGTTGTCAACTGCGCCAAACAAACGCGCATCAATTCCAGTCGTCTCTCATCTGCATCGACTCAGTTTCCTGGAATCGTGGATTTGGTTCTGTCTCTGTCTTTGGATGCTGTTTCTGCTCCACTCCCTGCTGTTTTCTTTCCTGCCCGAGCTGTAACGCCGCGATTCGCACTTGCGCTGTACGACTAATGTTGCTTTGATTGTTGCAGATGAATGCATGCCCAATTGTTATGTTTTCGGCGACTAAACGCGCTCTGAGCTTTCTACCTGCTCATCCATCGTCCAGTATTAAAGGCCTAGCGCTCAACCCATACAAGGCCACTTTGCGGCTGCCGAACCCTCCTGTACTCCAAATCTTGTCCTCCCGTCCTTTTTGCGAATAGGAACCCTCCACGATGTACTTGGGAGCCAGGTGGAGAACGCCTGAGATAGGCAATGAATTTCTCCACTCTTCAACCCCGCCCCGAAACTTTCTGCGCTCCGATCTCAGAGAACACACGAAACAGGTAACTAATCTCTTCACTCCCCAAAAACTTTCTGTGCTCAAATTCCATTTTCTTGGCATTCAATCCAATCGCCCCTATCATTCAATCAGTGGCTGTACCTGTATTGACGCCTGTTGCTTCCTTCCATGTCGAAAGCGGCAGCGCGTGTGGTACCATTACCACGATGGAGACTGGCGAAGCGTTACCTCCAATGAACCCAACTGCGCCAGAAAAAGTCAAGCAAAGGGATGACGACCCGTCTGAAAATATGTGGTCGGTGTACATGAATCAAGTAGAGAAGCGCAACAAAGTTCTCGTGGAATGTTGGAGGGCGGATATGAACTCAATCCTTATATTTGTCAGTTTCTTTACAATCCAAGCCTGGAGTGCTCACCTGTTTGTAGGCAGGTTTGTTTTCCGGCAGCTTAACGACGTTTATTGTCGAGAGTTATGGAACGCTCAGTCCCGCAACCCCAGACCCGAACCAGGCTGCTCTGGTATTGGCACTGCAACTCCTTGTGTCGCAATCACAAGGAGCAAATTACACCCTTCCGGGGCCGCTACTATCTTCAAACCCACCACCATTCGTACCCCCGACGTCGGCATTAATTTGCAATACGTTGTGGTTTCTCAGTCTCGGATTCAGTTTAACCTGTGCGCTTTCTGCCACTTTGGTTGATCAGTGGGCGCGCAATTATATACTCGCCACCGAGAGCCGACCCGCACTCCACAAAAGAGCCAGAATCTCCGCATATCTGCAACGCGGGCTTCGTCGCTTCCAGATGAACACAATTGTAGAGTTGATCCCAACTCTCCTGCATATCTCACTGCTTTTGTTCTTCGCTGGGCTTGTCGAATTCCTGCGTCCCATAAGCGCAGCGATCAGCAATCTGATGTTGGGAATGTTACTGTTTTGCGGCAGTCTCTATCTTCTGATCACTTTCCTGCCCATATTCTATTCGAATTGCCCTTATCATACCCCGCTGTCGAACCCTTGGTGGTGCATCCTCCGGGCGTTTGGCGTGGTTGGACGACGGAATTATACCGGTACAACTCAGCCCATGTTCCAGACAATGGCGGAGGCTCGCGAGTCTGATGCCACACACATAACCCATGATCGTGACCAGCGCGACCTTGAAGCTATGTGCTGGACCCTGTCGACTCTCCGCGAGGACCGCGAACTGGAGCCTTTTCTCGGATTCATCCCACAACTCGTATCTGGCTTCGACTACAGCGCAAAACTACTTTTACACAAACTCCTCACCCACGGAGACCCTACAATCGGGCTGCGCTACCGCATCCCGCGCTTACTGGGTTCGTGTGCTGAGGGTCGGCTCGGGCCTGCCCTCGCCCACGATCGCGCCACGACGTGTCTCCACGCTATCTGGTCGCTGACCATGATGGCCGTGCCGCTCTCCGTGCCATTCGCTTACGCCTCGCGAGAGACGCTCGCGTTTGGAGAAGAAACCCTCACGCAGATCCAGGCAGTGGCGGTACACGTTCCCTCGGTTGCGGACTGCGCAGATTCGGTTGCGTGCGTCGTCTCCCGTGGTCTACTCGACATGTTCGTCGACTCGGCGGTAGCGATGGAGGAGGAGCTCGTGGCCTTCGCGCGCGGGGGACAAAGGAGGGTTCCCCGAGTTGCATGGGACCCCGAGTGGGCGGCGAGGCGTAGACCACTTGTAACGAAGAAGGTGCACCAGCAGATACATTTACTGGAGCAATACCTCGCGTCCGCTGAACGCCCAACGACGCCCGGCCTATACATGCTGTTCGAAATGCTACGACGATCTCTCGACGACTTACTAGACATCGTCGCGTATGCGGAAGTGGGGCTCGGGACGCCGGACGCAAGAGAGGTGGCTCAGGAGGCGCACGCGTGCGTCGCGACTTCTCAGCGGCTGCTAAACGACGCAGGGCTCGCCCTCGTGCTCGACTATCTTGGAACGCTGGTTCGCGCCTCCACGTTGCCACATGAAGCATTCAACACACTACGGCGCCTCTTTCTGAAGATCAACTTCGAAGCAGCGTGGTTTTCGGCGTGCGTGCAGACACAGGCACGGCTGGTATTGTGCGTCGACGAGGCGCTTGAACAAAATCCGAGCCGCGGGTCGCATCTGCCGGCGAGCATTATCAACATCGTGCTCGGGCTTTCGGGGTCTGCCCTCGACGACCCAGGGTCCGCGATCAAGGCTCGAGGGATTATTGGCCATTACTTGAATGTACTGCCACCCGGGAACGCCACACGCGATGAGGCGTTGAAGGCGGTGGAGAGACTTGACCGGGTCCTGCCTTCGGAGGCTCGAGGGACGCCTGCGTCCGACTTGCTTAGCGCGCACATGTATGCCAATACGAAACTGGACAGGAAACGGACAGATGTGGTGCCTACTTTGGAGCCTGTGCTGTTCAAGGTGGGATAAATTTTCTGGATAATTAAATAGAACAAATGTATATCGAACGCCCCAGAAATCAACAACCGCTCCGAATAGACTTGAAATCGGACATAGAAAAATTTCAAGCGCACACATTCTATATGTACAACCTCCCATTCACCTGCATAACGCGTCCGCCATCTTGGAATGCATACCTCCCAACCAGCCTTCCCATACTTGAAGTTATCTTACTTGCTCGTGTGCTGGCACGATGCGGGTCTAGCTATTGCTATTGCTAACATTGACTTGTTGGGCTGTTTGGGTCGAGGGTTGGAGAAGAAAAATATATAAGTTTTGCTCATATCAAGGATGATTCCGCAGTCTCAAAGCAGGTGGAGCACTCGAAACATGTCTGGGTGCTTCATCAATCCCAATATTTGGAGTGACAACGTCGTCCTGAGGCTCAGTTTCTCAGTGAGAGTATCCCACAATGCTCAAGGGGCCACTCACCCGAGGAATGACCTTGGGGTGGTAGTATGGACGGAGAAAGCTGTCGACTGGGCGGCGGAGAAACTTGCCGAATGTCGAGCCAAGCTGCTCGACGACTTGGAGGGAATACTGAGCAAGAGTGGCAATGCGACTAGACTAGGACTCACGCATGCCGAAGGTCACCGGGCAAAGATGGTCGGCTGGATGACGGAGTAGAAATTCCTCCATGTAATGCGTTCGGCGATCTGCGTGAATAATCAGTGGAGCAAAGCAGATCGAGGCGGAGGCACTTACAGATGTAATCGAGGAGCTCTTTTAACACCGACACCCACACCTTCAGCTCAATCAACTCGCTTCGCATTGAGAGCATGTCTGCCTGGATAATTCTGTGGGAAAGGAGTTCACCGGGAGGGACTTCGCCGAGGATGGTGGGGAGTGCCACTTTTGCGCGCGCTTCTTCGGACAACGCGCCAAAGCAGTCAAGGGCCTGCTTCAGGACAAGAGCCCTGAAGTCAAGCAACTTTGCACGATCGGCGTGGGATCGGAAACGGTTGGCGATGTTACATAGAACGTCAGAATCCTCAACAGACGGCAAATCGTCGAGAGGTGGTAAATCGATAAAGAGGCCCTTGATCTCTCCGTAAAACTCGACCAAGTATCGCTCAAGAGTAGCGGAACACTTGAATTTTCGTTCGTCCATTCCGGCCCAACCGCCTTCGGGTTCGTCGTCGAGATGCGGATGGTATGGACGATATTCGAGTCCCCTTGGAATCCACTCTGTGCCGAAATTTGGGTGGGGAGGACGTGGTTTGAAGCGCACAGCACAGAGCATGGTGGTGTCGCTCAACGGGGTTTGAAATAGGGGTTGAGATCGGCCCGGGTTTCAACGGGTATCTTCATGATGGCAGGAATGATCGGGTTACGGCAGTCACATGACCCTGGGAATTCTACTGTGGAGAAAAATCCTGTCTCATCCACCCTCTCTCAGCCGCAGCTTCCACTATGATCTCACTTGCCGTTTGCGGACCAGTCTAGCATACGTGATTCTTCGTGCACACTGCAAATTCTAAGACGACTGACGGATTCCAATTTTCATCACTTGAGCTGCGCATCAGCCAAAGGTGAGCGACGCCGCTATTTCTCGCAATCTCCAAACCCCTTCCCTTTTATTCCACTCCACACACATGATGTTACACGAAAATATATTTGCTACTTCAGAGAGCTCCGGCTCGATGAGACTACATTTTCCACCAAGATCTCTGATGTTTTCTTTCTCTCTCTCTTCCATTCTAATCAAGAATCCACTGACATTCTTTCTCTTCAGACGCCCTTTTCAAACTCGGATTTACTCGACGGCGGGCAACGATGAGTACATTGGAAAGTGATGCCGCTCATGGAGAAGGTTGCCGACGCACAACGCACTATACGCCGGTGGCTATCAAATTTCTGGGTTGTTTCTGGGCAACATTCCTACTTCGGTCGGCCAGCCAATTGTTCTCTCTTCGCCATAGACTCGTTAAATATTGGACACGTTGGACCTTTCTTGCCATCAATCAATCCGGCATCATTTCAGCCCCTATTCTTCCACTAATCCCGAACAATGTCGTCCACTTCAAGTCAGGCTCATGGTCTGTCGGCGTCCAGTACTTATCTCTGCTACGTTCAGTCACTAATTACCCCGCTTCAGTGCGCGTGGTTGAACCCGATATGATAGAAGCCCCCGACCCGCTCACATGGGACCAAATCGCAGCGTTTCCCCGAGCCGCAGTCTCACCCGAGCAAATTGCGCAATGGAAAATCGACCCGACGCCGTTGCTCGACGAGCTCTTCATCAACAAAGAGAATACTTTCGAGGAGGGCACCGATGATCTGTTTCGAGTGGTGTCCTTCCTGACTATCCTGAGCAAGGGGGACAAGATCTTTTATGTTCAGAATGCGGACGACGACCAGGCGTTCGCGACCACGGAGGTTTTCTTCTGGGATATGCTTCACGAGCGTGTCGTTCGAGCCTAGGCTGAATTCGGGAATATTTATACATACACCATCCGGGACATGACTAGTACTGCGATTACTAGCACTGCGTTATGACTAGCACTGCGTTAACCTCAGGCACATACATATCCAGATGGCCGCTAGGCTCGATATCCAGTCTCGAAGTCTCCTTACAACATTTTGCGTGAGAACTGAAGATCGGAGCTATAGTTCTCTCAAAGTTGATCTCATCACTCTCTATCACTCTCTTTGAGCTTTCTCGTCTTTCAAAAACCAGTTCACCGCGTGCAGCCTTTCCCGAACTCACGCCGCTCCACCGAACGCTAAGTTCGCTAACGCTAAAAGTTTGCCAACGTCGCATTACAACGGAAAGAAACGGTAAGTTTCGCTGCACTTGCCTCAGATTCAAGAGGTCTCACTCAATTCGTCGTCCAGGATTCAGAGTCTTAATGAAAAATATGCTTGTCGCCGCCGAACCAGCCACCGCGGACTCGGATGCTCCAGTCGCATCGGTTTCTGAGAGGCCCATTTTGGATCCGGAGGGCGCGATTGTGCCCGACGCACGACCTCCCATTTATACTCTCCCCTTCGAATTGTTGGCCGAGATTATGGCTCTCGCGCTTACACGTCGCCTCTGGAAATACGGAGGGGAACAGAGCGCAACCGCCACCGACGTGCTAGGCTTGTGCCAAGTCTGTTCTTATTGGCGAGAGGTGGCCCTTAAAACCGCACGGCTATGGAACACGATACATCTCCCAATTGCAGATTGGCGAGGGGTGCGGGGCGAAGCTCCCGCTCAGACCGAGATGTTTTTCGAACGCTCTGCACCACTCCCTATCTCTGTCTACATCCACCCCTTCCTCACTGGCAGCCCGACGAAGACCGATGAGGTATCGGCAATGGTCGCGGGCATGGCCCACAGATGGAAGACCTTCGAGGTGTCATGTCAGTCGACGAAAACATTCGACCCTACTTCCTTCACGCGAATCTCCCCGGGTAGTTTGACGAACCTAGAAAGGGTGGAATTGTGCTGGTCGAACAGGCGGCCTAGTAGCTGGCATGGCTCGGAACTGGACATTTTTTCAAATGCGCCCCGTCTGCGCGACGTTAAAATCGAAGTGCCGCTGGCAACCTCCACCATCTTCAACTCTATGCCCTGGAGCCAGCTCACCCGCCTATCGCTGACATATGATTCGCCCCAACTGTGCCTCGACGTTCTTGCAAGCTGCACCAAGCTCGTTACTGTCTATATCGATACCAAGCAGTGGCTGGAGTCGGATGCCCCCCACAATTCTTATGTTGCCAGGTCGGGTCTGCTGGCACACCTCACCGAGTTGAGAATACGTAGCCGAATCTGTTCAACCGGCGAATATCTGGCTCCATTCCTACGTCGTTTTCGGCTTCCCGCCTTGAAAGCACTCGACCTTGCAGTCCAACTCTCCTATCCCGTCACCTACGAATACTTTGTCGATTGGCTTACTCCAGCCTTGACATTTCTCCTCGCTCAGACTCCCAACCTCCAATGTCTCCGACTAGTGAATGGTGGCTGGGACAGCATCTACGCGGAGGATCTGCCGGATATCCTGCGCTTGACACCGAACCTTACGGAATTGCTGCTCAGCGAGATCGAAGTCGACGATAATTTTTTCGAGGCCCTGCGCTATGCTGGTCCAGACACTATGCCGCTGGTGCCCAAACTCGACACCTTGGCGCTCTTCGATGTTGGCGAATTTTTTGAAGAGGCCAGCTTTGGGGAGATGATCAGGTCGCGCTGGTGGTCCGACGAAGAGCGGCTGGCAATGCCCACTCCTCCTATCGTCACCCAGCTGAAGCATCTCAGGTTTTGGAGTGAGGATTATGAAGGTATTAGGACCAACGACTACGTGGGTTTCACTCGCGAGCTTGTGAAGACCATGGGCGAATATCGCTTGCAGGGTCTTGATTTAACAGGCTCCAACTATTTCTAAACACATTTTCAATGTAGTTTATGGCGCGAAGTGGATGTTTCTACTTCTGTTGACTTACTGTTTTGTGTACCAATCACTGGAATCAGACCGCATCATCATGTCCGCATGTGAAATGTTTTTTCCGCCCTGCATTAACCATTACG
The DNA here is from genome assembly GCA_029378385.1 of Mycena metata. NCBI lineage: Eukaryota > Fungi > Basidiomycota > Agaricomycetes > Agaricales > Mycenaceae > Mycena > Mycena metata. Next base: position 9,558 of record JARKIB010000789.1, on the reverse strand, counting down.
GACGCTTTTTGTGGTGCGTATGGTTTGACGCCGAGATTTTCTGGTTTTCAAAGAGCTGCAGTTGATTTTTTGAATACACCGCAAAAGCATCCTCAGCACTCGAGTTCGGCCGTCGCCGAATTTGGCAATCAACGCCTTGGGCCGAAAAAGGAATGTGCTGCCAGATCCGGACGGTATACAAACAAATACTTGGATTGAGCAAACTAAACGTCGATCACTCTCCTCCTCTTTCCGCTACCGCCCATCGCTCTCCTTCCGCCCTCTTGAGTTACTCTAAACTCGTCTTTTCGCCCGCCCGCCCGGTATCAGTCCCGATGGGGACGATGGTTCGCCGGGGTTATGTATTTACTGGAGGCCTGCGGCCGATCTCTTCGGTCTGAAGAGAACGGTCGTAGGCTGAGACGCACCTTGAACTCTAGTACTCCAACACTCATCGCTCGACGCTCTTGCACTTTATTTCGGTTAGGTCGGTGTAGCACGAGCATACATAGGTACTTACTCGCCGGATGGAGCTCTGACCAAGAGGTGTCCTGCTGCGAGTAATAGGATGTATGCCTCGTGAAGGTGAAGCCGTTTAAAGTCGGAGTTGTCGCAGAGCTTCTCGTACTCTCCGCACACCAGTTCTGGGCCAGCAACGGGCGACACCCTTTTCGAGCTTCCCAATCCTCCCGGTCCAGTAGTTTTCGAGCCTCGTATTCAAGTTGGAGTACAATACAATTAAAATTATATTATTTCCTATCACCCGGAAGATTCAGCTCGAATCGGGTGAGAGAGGGACAAGCACCAAAGCGCTATCCAGCAGAGGTAGCCCAAATGACTCATCATTAATCCATCAGTCGAGCTCATTGAGGCTGGGCTCGCGCTTGAAGATCTTCTCGAGCTCATCGATCGCGGACTCTGCACCCTGGGTAGCGGCGAGGCCAGCAACGAGACCAGCAATACCCTTTCCGAGAGAACCGAGAGCACGCGTGGCAACGACACCGGAAGTATTCTTCTCGTTGATCCACTCGAGCAGGGTGTCGAACTCGGCGTCGCTCAGGTCTGCGAGAGCGCGCTTGCTACTGGCGGCGGGGGTACTGCTGCTGCTGCTGTCGCTCCTACGGATTTAAAAAAAAAGCCCGGTACAGAAAATGAACGCAATGAACGCACCCGAATAACTTGTGAATGATCGCGCCGATTCCAAGCCCACCCACGGCGGAGCCAATCCCATTAGCGGCACCGTTGCCGAGGATGTGTTTGAGGCCGTCTTCTGCGGCTTCGGCTCCGTCCTCGATGATTGAAGCGGCCAGGCGCTTGTTGGTTTGACCAGCAACTGAGTTGACACCCGCTACGGCAGCACCGCTGGCGAGACCCCCGAGGACAGCCTTTTTAAGAACGCTCTCTAGGGAATCTTCGCCGGCACCGATGAGCCCATCGAGTAGTGAAGCAATTCCGCGCGCCTCAAGGTCGCGACTGAAGGCATAGCGATATTAATGGAATGGTCAGGATGGGGGCAAAAATCTCACGCTGCTGGGGTGGAGGCCGGGGCGGGGGCCGCTGTGGTGGATGAGCTACCGTGACCCAAGATACCGAGGAGGCCAGCGACGGCACCACCAGAGAGAAGACCCTTGCCGAGAGACTTGATAAGACTACCGAGTTCGCCTTCTGGGAGGAAGGCGCGACGCTCTGCAGCCGGGACAGGCGCGGATAAAGCAGGTGAAGCGGCAGCGACCAGAGCCAGAGAAACGATGGCGGATTTGGAAAGCATGTTGTGTGAAAGGAAGGTAAAAAAGAATAAAGAGAATGTTAAACAATCGACTGGAAGAACGAAACAAAGACTGTAAAAAGTGGTCAGTGAACAGTTCGTCCCAGTGGTCCAAAGCACTCACTACACAGTATCTGGTGAGGACTGAAGGAAAGAAATGTCTGAAGAAAGAAGATAGAACGTCCCAACTTTTATATCTGATTCGGGCCAGGATTCATGTTCCGTGTACACTGAGTCTAGGGTTCACAAGCTTGCGGTCGTTGGGGTTCGGTAGGGTGCGGTTGGGTTCGGCCTCCTCCGGCCTTGATTGAGGGAAGCCAAACGTCGGAGAACCCTAGACTTGGTTGGGGTTGTTCAGCCATACGAGAGCTTGCGGCAGGCTTGCGGTAGGGTTCATCAGGTCTGAAACGCCAAGGACGAACGGTGTATTATACGGAAGCAACGTTAGCGAGATCTTGGCTAGCGAAAGCGCTGCTTCTGGCTCCATCGACGCGTTCAATCAAGTTCAGAGTAAACGTGAGTTACCTTTATCCGGTCGGAGCGCGTTCTGGGTTACTCCGCCGGTGCGACGAGTAGGTCTTTTTGGCCTTCTCTGTCCCGATTAGGAAGGAGCGCCAAATCCCAGCAAATAACGCGCTCGTCCGTCCTTTCACCTATGGAGCCTCCAGCTACCCAGGCCCCGCGTTTTGTTCTCAAGAAGCAACTCAGACTGCCCGACTTGACGCCTAAACGCGGTGCTGTCCAATTCTTTCCTTGGACTGTGGATTCTGCGCCGGAGATTTTCAACGGAAAATGGCGGGCGTCAGACAGGTGGTCGGAAATGGTCGCTGAATTCTCGGACGCCCTGGCCGTCGCCCGTGGAAACCGTCTAATGGTTGTCGGCACTGATTTAGTGCCCTTATGTTTCTCCTTCGCCACCGTGCGCCTTCAACATGGGCCTCCTTGTCGCCATTGATTCGCGAGGTAGGATCCCCCATCTAATGAAACACCTCAAGTTGCATGGGCTCTACGGTCTGCTCGGCTGGATCCGCTGGTTCTTGTCGCACACACCCGTAGAATCTTCATCTGGAATGTCAAGAAACGGACGATCGTTGGTTGTATTCGAGATCATGGAGGCGTCAGTTCTTTCTATGAAGTCGCTCCTACGCCTATACTTATGTAATACCCAGCGAATCACCTCAATCGCGGTTCACCCTACGTCTCCCAACTTCTTCGCAACTACATCTGCCGATTTTACAACGAGGTACGATACCTAGTCACTCACTCGCTGTCTTTATAAACGTGCAACAGAATATACAACCTCGATCTCCAAGTTCTAGTAAATGATAACCCCAGCTGGCCGCCTTGGGAGGGGGCTTCCGAGGCCAGTGCAGCCCATGGGACGGATGGTTCTGATGCCAAGGGCCCGGATTATGGAATGGGACGTTGCGTGCAGCTCCTCGTTGGGGGCAGATCGGGTGGGCACGTCTGGGATGTCCTCAGTGCGGTATCGTGGTTTTCTAATGCCCCTAACTCTGTCTTGACCATTTCCGCAGGCATTTCATCCCCGCCTTCCCCTTCTCGCGACCTGTGGGGTACGTTCGTTATCCACCGAGTATTCGCATTATCATTGATTGTTTGTGTAAGGCTGACCGATGTGTTAAAATATGGCGGACCCTCCCCGACCGAAACGAGACAAATTCCGAGCTGATTCGAGCCGATAAGCCCTTGTTCAGCGCTCGAATTACGACGTCGCGGGTCTTATCCGTTGCCTGGTAGGATTTTAGTGTTGTCGATGTTGTCTCGAACTTCATTCAAGGCTCAGGTTACCAGAAGACCTGCTCTTACTACACACCGCGACCACATACACACCTGTGAGAATGGATGTGGAAGATTGGGTCGATGATGACCAAGACGAGGAGCCGTTTGAGCGAGATGTCATCATCAAAGCGGGCTCAATCGACGTGGTTCGATGGCTGGGTTTGGAACGATTCTTCCCATCGAGCGACTTTCTATCAAGTCCTGTAACGCGGGGGGTTGCATCTGTAAGAGCTTTCCTTTGTCCGTCGTAACCTGTATTGAAGTGTCTTTCGCGGCAGGATTATCAAGAGAGCAGTAAGGTCTTCAACCCAATCATAATATGTCGGACGCTCATGGACATTCGACAGCCTCCTACACAATCATATCTACGGAACCGTTGTCCGCAGATCATCCGTCTACCCCGAATGACAAAGGTTTCGAAGAGCCCATCTCCACGATTTCCCACCCACAACGACATGGTCTGCTTGGCCATTTCGTTCTCGTCTATCCCCATTCGATGGGTGTCGCTATGTTGAATAGCGTAAAACTGTCGCCGTTAACACAAGACTTCATCAACGAGGATACTCTCGTTGAAATGACTAAAAGAATCCGCTTGGATGAGTCTCTGGAAGCCGACTTTCCACCACCCGTCCGCGGCCGAGGTTTCCCCTTTTCGGACCAAGATATGGGCTCTGTCACCGAACTTGTGGCGTGCGCGTTGGGAGCCTCGGGTACTGTGGCGATATTGGATGACACGGGAACGGTCTGGCTTTTTGTTGAACAGTAAAATGTTTTGTTTGTATCGCCGCGCTCATCTATTTGCATTGTATCTGCTTGTCTGCTACTATTTAATGGGAAGGTCTAGTACTTTTGCTACACTAAAATACGCACTGCTATCATTTGTTGTTGTAGCTTCCTCGAATATTACTACAATACCGCTCGACGCCCATCCACCGTCGCCGGTCCACGTTTGTGTGCATACTATGTACGATACAAGTACAACATTCACAGCCGTAATAAACATTAAGAAAAGAGAAAGAGAAAACTATCAACATCAAGAAACTACGGCCTGCAACGTGTATCGAGCATGAAACTATGAACATGAACTGGGCCAATCGAAACACCCTTTTGAGAAGCACAAGACAACAACGAACGTCCCTGTTACTATTATTGCGGTTTCCCTGCCTGCTGGCGCTACAAGACGAGGCGCGTCAGCCAACCTCCCCGCTGAATCGAGCGCGCCGGACTCACAAGGTGATACAGCAGCTGCTGATACTGCTGCGGGTTCCCATTCGACGGCAGTGCCTGCGGGGGCATACCCTGCGGCGGCATCCCGGGCATACCATACGCACCCGGCGGCGGCGGCGTGTGCTGCTGTTGCTGCTGTTGCTGCGCTTGCTGCAAGAGCGCGAGCAGGTGGGGCGGTAAGCCGGCCATCGCGGCGGGATTTGGGGGCGGTGGCGGCTGCTGCCCGGGCTGGGGTTGTTGTGGAGGCGGTGGGCCCATGGCGTATGGGTTTGCTTGGCCGGGATACGGCGGCTGGGGTATCCCGCCGGGGGGCATCCCACTGGGCTGAGGCTGCGCGTAGTATGGCGGCTGCATTTGCATTGGAGGCGCGACCGGCGGCGGGGGAGCGACGGCGGGAGGAGGCGCACCACCCTCAGCTGGGGGTTTCAGAGCCGCAAGGAGCTATAGAGAGCGAATCAGACGACGCTCTGAGATTACGAAGAAATCAAACAAACCGCTTGCACCTTGCGAGCCTGCTCAAGGCGTTCATCGGTCTGCTGAAATAGAGGAAATCGTCAGTGAGAATAGGACGCATGAAGAAAATGAAGCCGACGCTTTGCCCGACGCTTTGCCCAGGCGGTGGTGGAGGAGGCTGGCCGTAGTTCGGTGGGCCGCCGTGGTTCATTGGCGGGCCGCCATGGTTCATGGGTGGACCACCGTGGTTTATCGGCGGACCGGCGTGATTCATCGGCGGACCACCGTGGTTGATCCCGCCATCATACCCGCCTCCAAATGGTCCCGGACCCCGCGGTCCAGCGTCGTATCCGTTGTTAAACCCTCCTCTCCCTCCCATCGGGGGTCCACCTCGCCCACCACCACCCCCGCGGTGCCCATAGTCGTTATCAAACCGACCCCGATTCATGTTGTTATGCCGCCCAAAGTCCCCGCCGCCCCCGCGATAGTCGTCATCGTACCCACGGCCCCTGCCCATTCCGCCGCCGCCGCCGCCACCGCGCCCACGATTTCCTCGGTTGTTTCCCCGTCCACGGCCGCCGCCGCGGAAATCGTCTCCTCCGTGGCTAATTAAAAGTATTGAGAAGTTGACGCGAGAGATAAAGCAGCATTCTGCCTACTTTTGGCCGCCTACGGCCTCGTTGACGTCCCACGCGAAGACGATGTCCATGACGCCGTCTTGGAGTCCCTGGTGCCGCAACCGGTCGTATGCTTCATCGCAGGCCTTTGAAAAAGGAACGCGTCAGAAAAAGAGGTGCTGCGGAATGGATGCCCATGCTCACCCTCGTATCATAGAATTCGACATAACGCGAACTAAAATAAAGACATGAGCACAAAATGTTAGCTTGGCAGATAAACTTACTCTGGCCGATCGCCGACGGGTTTTACCGCCTTGACGTCCCCGAACTGCTGGAACTTGTGTCGCACTTCGTTATCGTCGATGGGCTGGCCCGACGGGGAACTTCGCAGGGTGACCTGGAGGCAGCCCTGCAGTTGCTGCTTGGACCCATTAGTTTGTTTCGCACTACACAGCAAAGAAGAGGACCGACCTGATTTTTGTCGCGGTCGCCGCCCTTTGCGTGGTCGTCCCGCGGGAGAGAATAGTGTACATCAATCTGTGGGAGAACAAAGCCTAAGCTACGTTTCGCGGGAATCGGATGGGGTGCAATTTACCGGGCGTCCACTTATCTCTGAACCTTGCAGACGATCTCGTGCACGTTCGGCTGCTCGTAAGTCGAACTAAAGACCAGTTAGGAAGGTTCCTTGAAATGGCTGGTAAGCTCACATAAGTCACAAAGACCATCCCACGGGTCGAAATGAGATCGAAAAACGTCTTAATCTCGCCGTGCTCCTCAAATTGACGACGGACATCTTCGCTGTTTGTTTCGTACTATCAAGTTGTTAGTTCAAGCGCCTAACTCTGGACCGCAAGAGTCTCCAATTTCAGTGACTCGCCTTAATATTGCGGATAAATAGAGTACGACACGGACGCTCGCGTTGGATCCGTTCTTCAATGATAGAGTCGTGAACCTTATCATCTCTGTCCTTGCGCACGGGGGGCCGCCGGCCGGCGCCACGCCCAAAACCGTCATCGAAATTTGAGCCTACTCCGTTGAACACGGATTGACAATCACAAGTGAGAAAACTTTCCGCGAATCGACAAGGAGACCCAGCAAAATAAGGTCGAGCAAGCAAAGCAGGTAGACACGCGGGGCGCCGACAGGTGACGCATGCGCATGCATCAGCGGCGATTGACTTTGACCATTCACAGGGCATCAACTCTTTTCACGTAGCGGAGAATATTTCACCGCACTGCGGGCGCTAACGACGGATGCCTCAAGACGACGTGGGGGCCTGTTTCCGCGTGCCTTACTTGCATTCAAGGGAACTCTCCGCCTGAACCGCCCGCTCGCCACTCGTGTGTAATTTAGCTCAAGTTTCAAGCGCACCTTCATAATTGCCATTGCCATTGCCAAAGCCCTGATCATAACCAGCAGACAGGGGAGGATTGGCCGGGAACTGCGGCGGACCTGCACCATAATTGTTGTTCTGGTAGTACGGGTCTTGCGGGGGACCTGTTTCGTAATTACTGTAGGGGGCCATGGGTGGGTCGGCGGGGGGGCCCATGGTCATAAGCGCCGTTGCTCATACTGCCGTCGAAACTTGCGCCGTTGTAGCCTCCTCTCCCACGGAAACCTCCACGGCCCCCACGATTGACGTTGTTGTGCGCACTAAAACGCTGCGGACGGTCGGGGCCGGGGCCTGGCGGGGGGCCGCCGCGGCGCATGGGGGATTCGAAACTACCACCGTACGGATGGTGACGATTCATTGGAATTTTTTTTCTTCAAGGTCAGGATTTGCTCAGATGTGGTGCGATAAGGAGCACTTCGGGGCTGTGGCGACGAGAAGTTGACCTCAACTCAAGGACTAAAGAGAGCCAGACGAGGCTGGCAGGCTGAGCGAGTAAGGGCGCTACGTGGTCAGAGGCAAGCTGGATTGATCGGTCGGCAGTTCCCGCGCCGAATACAGACTGCGCTGTGCCCCAACTGCACCCAACCAGAATCCTCATGTCCAAGCAATTCCAGTTCAAACTCGTGCTTCTAGGTAGGGAATATGCTGCGCCGTGGTCGACTTGTTTAATACTGGGCCCATAGGCGAGTCTGCGGTGGGCAAATCAAGGTACTACTTTGCAGCAGAATCATCGAGCTAATCCACTAACAAACCCAATCAGTCTCGTCCTCAGGTTCGTCAAGGACCAGTTCGACGACTACCGGGAGAGTACCATTGGAGGTGGGCCAATGCCCTGCTGTACTCCCGCTCCAGCTCATTCCGTATCAAAGCGGCGTTCCTGACCCAGACAGTGACCCTCGAGGACCAGACGGTCGTCAAATTCGAGATATGGTGAGCACCGTGCGGCAACGCCGACTAACTAGCTCACGCATCCCCGCCACAGGGACACGGCTGGCCAAGAACGATATAAAGTGCGCACACGCCCTTGAATTCATGCCATGGAGCTAACCCGAGACCCCGATAGTCCCTCGTATGACGCACCCTATGCGCTACTTGTGCCAATGGCTGACCCCCAACTGACTGACTAGGCACCAATGTACTACCGCAACGCCAACTGCGCCGTCGTGCTGTACGACATAACGTCATCCGCGACGCTCGAGAAGGCGCGCACCTGGATCCGCGAGCTGCAACGCCAGGCGGACCCCTCCATCGTCATTGCGCTGTGCGGGAACAAGTCCGACCTCGCTGCCCGTCGCCAGGTCACCGAGGAGGAGGCAAAGAAGTATGCCGAGGAGGAGGGGCTCATGTGGGCCGAGACCAGCGCAAAGTCGGGCGAGGGCGTCTCGGAAATCTTCACCGCCATTGGTGCGTTTTCCCCCTTGCGTCAGTGCACGGCCATTTACTCCCTCGCAGCCAAGAAACTCCCGCTGACCGCCCCACCGTCATCGTCGCGTGCCGGCGCGGGCCGCGCGGCAGGGCGGGTAGGCGGCGTCGACCTCAACAAGCAGGCAGCAGCGCAGCCCGGTCAGGACGCATGCAACTGCTAGACTCGACGTACTCTACATCTCCCTCATCACCACATCTATTTAGCTTGTACCCTACCTTCATTCATGCATCTTAACATCTCTTGCCGCGGACCGTCGGGATATACATATTTTTCGTTGTTGGACGGACGAGTTGAGTTAATGAGAGTGTTGCAGAGTGGTAAGTAGGGGCTATCCGAATGGCTCTTGCCACAAACCGACGGAATATACATATGCATGTTTTTATTGTCCAACGGACGAGAGTGTTGGTGCGTATACAAAGTGGTAAGTACAGCCGGTAGAGCACGGCGGGTCCCTATCCGAATAAAATACAGCAGTTCCGCGACCGAGTATCCAGTACTGGTCTCTATGTATTCCTTTAATGTCTGTCTGTGAGCCCAATAAAAATGTAAGATCTGTTGAATCGTTAGTCTTCATCGCTCAAAAGCGAAACGAACGGCACACACGCATGTTAAAATCCAGCCGCCTCGAGCCCCTTGCGAATATCCGCATGCGCCAAGCTCGGACTGCTGCACCTCCTGACTCTTCTCCCAAAACCACGTCTGGTCCTTCATACTATCCACCCTCAAATGCGTGGCAATAAAATTAAGCGTCGTCTCGCTCTCCGCAATATTGTACGGCCGTCCCTGCGCGCGCAGCATAATCTGCACCACCTCGTACCACCGCTGGCGCTTCAAAAACGAGATCACCTCGTCGTGGTCGCTGAACTGGTCCGAGATGTGCACGATGTCGGTGAGGTAC
>JARKIB010000788.1:0-26792 GCA_029378385.1 Mycena metata | reverse complement strand
TTGCGATACCTGTTATGCTCGTCAGCAGAGAAGAGAACCAGCCAGTCTCCATACCAGAGCACAGTCTTCCGGCTTCGCCGCATCTTGCGCTGCAGCTGCAGCATTCCGTATAGCAGCGCCTCGGCTGTCGGCGGGCATCCAGGGACGTAGATGTCCACAGGCACGATCCCTGCAGTCCCGTCAGCGCAGCCCCGACATGAGACAAACTCCGCCTACGGTCACACCCGCGCACAACCGAGTAAGAGTAGTGGTAGTAGCCCCCGCCGTTCGCACAAGAGCCCATCGAGATGACCCAGCCTAGATGCACCGCAGTTAGCCTATCCGCCCGTGGAGAGTGCGCTCCTAGCCCTACGTGGTTCTGGCATCTGGTCGTACACCTTCCGCAACGCAGGCGCCATCTTGTTCGTCAGCGTCCCCGCGACAATCATGATGTCGCTCTGGCGCGGACTGGCACGAAACACAACCCCCAGACGGTCCTGGTCGTACCGCGCCGCCGCCATGTGCATCATCTCCACCGCACAACAAGCCCTGCACCGCGCTAGCGTCAGAAGCCGTACCGGTTCAGGAGTACCGGGCAGATACCAAACGTCATGGGCCACATCGAGCCCTGTCTTGCCCAGTTTGCTACCTTGTCGAGCGTGGATAGAACATACTCTGGCAACCGGTCGATTCAGCGCTAGTCGCCTGAGATTAGCTGCACGCACCTGCTTTATTTTGTGGTGTCTCCAGACTGAGCTGATTCGAGCCTCGCTGCGCTAATGTCGTTATCGGTTCGGCGGGAGAAAAGCTGTGGGTTGGAATCGGCGTTTTATCTTGCAGGGTTATTGCAGAGACATGGAAAGAACGCTGGGCTGCCGGTAGTTTAACGCCAGACCATTCACGTCGCACGAACCTACCAGGCAACGCTGCCAGGCGCTCGGAGTGCCACCCTCTGGCGGAGTTGGCAGCTGCAGACCTTTTCAGAAGCTGCATATAGGCCTGAGCACAGACGGACCTATCCTGAGCATGAAACTGGGTGTTCCGGTTAAAGGCGAGATGCGCACACGTGACGAGACCTTGCTCAACGCGACCAATCTGATTGGTCCTCTAATTAATGGTAATACAGCTAAATCTACTACAGGTATGCAACAAAACGATGAGGGTAGAATACAATGCAGCGGGTCGGGTATCGTAATATAAATGTCTGTCGTCAATACCAGCCTACCGCGGGTTTAACCATGCATGCGCCCTAACCTCGCCGATGGTCGCCCGCGTCTTGGGATTCGGGTCCAGACACATACTCCAGGTTCAGCGACGACCGCGACAGTCGTTCGGGGCAATCCGAAAGAATAATCTTCCCTGCGATGGCGTCCTTTACGGTCGGGAACGGCGAGGACCCGGTCAGCAGGAAGCTTAGCAGGACGCCGATCGTCCAAATCTCAGCTGGAGGTGCCTGATACGGTTTCTTCAAGAGGATTTCGGAGGACGCGTATGCGGTCGTGCCATAGAAGAGCGTGTGGTACGGCCGAGATTCATTCGGGTTCTCCAGCACAGCGCTTCCAAAGTCAATAAGCTTAACCTAGAAAAAGAGGAGTTCAATGAAGTTTCAGCTAACGCGTATCCTGAATTTACCCTGAGCTGGTTGTCGATCACAAGGTTTTCGTCCTTGATGTCGCGGTGCGTAACACCATGACAATCCAGATAATAGACCGCATCTACGACCTGTCTAACAACATACCGCCTGGTCCTCGGAAAGACGCTTGTGCTCTGTTTGCTCGATACACTCAAACAGATCATGCGACGGACGACGTGAGTATGCCGGTCGCACATCGAGTTGTGGGAGGGAGGGGCGTGGAGCCTGCGGACGGTGTTTAGGCTGTATCTCCCCGGCGCTACGCGGGACTTGCTGGCGAGGATAAAAGGCCGACACCGGCGGGGTGGCGGGTTCGGAGAGTGTTATGGAGTCGGCGGATACTGAAGGGGACAAGGAAGGCAAGCTAGATACTGAAATGGGCGGCGCCTGGTTCCTAATCGCTTTGGGCCACGGAGAGCCATGCAGCTCTTGAACCTGCAATTGCAAATGGCGTAAGGACGGAAGTTGAGCTTTGACGAATAGACAAACCAAGTAGTAATACAATGAGTCTTCATAGAGGCCCAAACACTTGACTATATTTTCGTGGTCTATTACGCGGAGCAACATGACCTCAGTGGGCAATCTGCGGAAGATCTGCTTCGTAAGTATTGCCTCTGCACCCAAGAGCTTCGCGGGACTCGCCTTATCTTCTATCCATGAATGCTCAGGGATCTTTGACTTGAGATGAACTTGACGGCAACCTCAACGCCTGTGAGGCGGTGCTAGCTGTTACCACGAATCCGTATCCGCCCGAGCCAAGTTCATCTTCGAGATTATATGCACGGACAAAGTACGGGTCGAGCTCGTGGTCTGGTGGAAAGCGCGGAGAATGAGCCGACGCGCTCAAATTGAGGAGGGGGGCGCTCGACGACTCTTCCGGACGACGCTGGTCAGAAGAAGCGCGAGGGGGGCCATGAGAGCGAGTAGGCTTCTCGGGGTGAGGCTCGCTGTTGTAACCGGAAGAGAAGGTGCTGCTGAATACACATCGTTCTCGTGGGGAGAACGGCCTGAAGAGGGGGACGCGGGAGGAGTCTCGGGCGGCAGTTCGATCCTTGGCGAGTGATGGAAGAACCGCTGAGGAGGAGAGGGGGATGTAGAAGTATCGCGAAGTTGCTTTCTTATGTACGGAGAGAGGTGACGGGGTTCCGGCGAAAGTTCCTGTTGGGGGCTGAAGTGGAGGTGTGCGTCGCTGTCGAAGAAGGGGCGTTTGGACGGTATCGCTTTCGGCCGGTGAGGGGTATTCGCGAGGGGAGTATGCGAGCTCGGGGATCATGAGTGGCTGCAGGTTTGAGCGGCGGTGCTTGGAGACCGCATGGTGGCGTAGGTATTATAGACAAGAGAGAGATAGATATTGACGGAGACTCGGCCCAAGCGGCAGAGAAGAATTACAAGCGCATGCACGACGCACACAATAGCCTGAGTGTCTTCGGCAAAGAACAAAAGCGCGTTCATCACTGTGACGGGACGCGTGACGGGACGCGTGAAATCCCACGCCTGGCCGGAATGCCGAACAACAAAGAATAAAGTCATTCAAAATACTGCTTGTTGTGGCACAAGGGACGTTCAGCAATGTATCGTTATATTATCGAGTCATTTACAACTGTCGTCGAGGTGGGAAAATTCTAGTAGCACACTCTCACAGTAACTAACTCATCTACGCGTCCGCAAGAGCCCACATATAATAAACCCCGAGGCTCCGATACGGCCGCCAGGAGGCAGTAAGCTGCTCCATGTGGGTCGGGGAGAGAAACGCGCCCCTAAGACGGTTGAGCTATTTTCGAAAAGGGAGGGATAGCCCTTACTTGATCTTCTTCTTTCCATCCAAACGACTCTTGAGCTCGGCGACTGTCAACCCTTCTGGAAGAGGCTGGACACCGTCATCTTGAGCGCCTTGGCAAGAGTCCTTTTAATAGAGGGTGTGAATGTGGGAGGCAATGGAATCATCGCGCTCCCATCCTCTGCCGGCGGGGGAGTCTGAGGAGATTCTTCAGCCGCTTCAGAAGATTGTCCGAATACGGGCAGGGCATCATCGTCCTCCTCGTTTTTTTTCGCCTTTTTTTTGCGTCGGCGAGGCAACCTTGTCTTTGGCCGGAGAGGCCGAGAACGAATAAGCCGGAGCGTGCTGCGACAGAAACCAGCGAACGAGGCCGCGTTGAACTCCCAGATCGCCTGTCGGGAGTTGAGGCTATTAACTGCATGAGGAAGGGAAAGACTGACCAACGGGGAGAATGTCAGGCCGACGAAGAGAAAATAGGGCAAACATATCAACTAGAAATCGTCCATGTCAATTTTTCCAAACGGGAACAAGTTGGTTATACCAGTCCACTACGTGCAGTTTAGCTCCGGCGGGTACGGGATGGAAGTTGAGAGTCTCACCCGTCCAATACCCCGAACTTCAATCAACATCTCTGCGAGTTCATCATCATTGCTTTCGATTAATTTGGTTGTCGATAAGCGACCTCGGAGTATACTGTGAGCATTTGGTAGCACCTGAAAATCAGAAAAATAATATCACCGTCCGCAAATCTGGCGGCGAGATCCGTGACTAGGTTGAATCCAATTGAATTCACTTCGAGAGAGAAGAATCGAAAGGACTGACTGTATTCTGCCTTTGTTTGAACTCTTGAACATTCACTCTGCATATAGAATAGGAAAACTTGAACAGACCTTCCGTGCACTCAACCCGGCAGTTCTGAGAGTAGCAATATCCGTTTCAGCAACTTGCTGTGGGGTCGGGAAGAAGGCCGCCGAGTCGCTTGGCCTTGGAGAAGCAGGATAAAAGTTCGAACCAATGAGAAACAACGTTTACGAACTGATAGTCTGAGTGTTTTCTCGGGAATCGATTCGTCGTATAGGCGGATAAACTTGTGCTTGATTGACCTGGCCGTACAGAAGGAGGTTACGAGTCGGTAGTCTGTTAGCCGAGAGAGCCTAACCTGGCCGCCATAACCGAAATTTGTTGTCCAAGAACTAGTGACAGTTGAGCATTGGTCGCATGTGAAGAAGTGAGAGATATTTACTGGACGAAGCTAGCGCTCTGAAACCGGAGTGAGTCCGATTACTGAAAGAGTAGGAAAATGAATACCGAAAAGGATGGACCTGCTCCAACTGCTGGAAAGGTTTACACTCTAGCCTTTTGAATACATCCTCAAACCGGTGGTCAGCGTTGATCAAGTGTTTTTTTGCATCTGTTGCCCAGTATGAGTGGTTTTAGCTTCTATGGGTTAAAATATACTCGCCTTCAAAAGAAAATGTGAGGACAGCATCTACAGGCACGAATTCGGGTTCAGACGTTGCAGTTTGAACGGGCTTTGAGCTGGGTTTGAACTTCTTTGGCGAGTTGACGGGCTCAGTTGACTCAAGTTTTCGTTTCACAGGACTGGAGGCAGAGCGGGTTGATGACCGTGTAGCAGGCATTTTGAAGAGGTATAACCTCTTTAACATGCAAATGACTGACTAAGAAGTTCGGAGCCTTCGCGTTCGGCAACGCCGGACCGGATCTGGCTCGATCTCCTGCGCTATAAAAGCCAAAGTCAGATCATGACGTGCCCTTGCTCTCTTGCACCCAAACGCTCGCCTATTAATTATCGCCATAATAATGTCCGGGAGTACGACTGCCCCTCCTGCTCCTGATTCCAACTCATATATATACCTCAGAATTCATCATAACTTTTAAGAGCAGCGCGACGAAGGAGCAAATCGACGAATTTGCCGCGACTGTAAAGTCAGAGGGTAGGCCATCCTGTACCGCCAATGGATCATCCGTTATAATTTCCTCAGGTGGAGAAGTAGGGCATCGATATGACACTGTCATGAAGGTCTGTTGCTGTAGCGATCTCGCTAGATCTCCTCGAACCAATCCTTAGGGCTTTTCTGCGACACTGAGTGAGAAGACGTTGACCAAGTTCAACTCCTTGCAAGCAGAAGCTGACTAGCCCTATCGATTTCATTGGTGAGCAGAACCTAAATGTCCACAACCGATACTCAAATCAGTTACAGAGCCGGACGGTGTTGTTACCACGCAGTAGAGTTTCTGAAGATGTATTGTACTAACACCATCCTTGTTAACTGAACGAATATCCTGTTGTATAAACGTGGAACGGGTGCACAATACTATCGTCAAGTCGTATGAAGGTTCATGAAAGGATAATACAGATAAATAATCAGGTCAAGGCAGCCCGGGGTGATCACAGTTTGGTTATTGCGAGTGAAAACGGGTGGGGATGCAGTTCCGTCGGGCGTAGTGGAGGGTATCGTCGGTGAGGTTGAAGGGAGAACGAAGTGGGGTATCAGTTGTAGGGGTTGTCGGCAACGGGACAGAGGCCGCCGGATTGGGTATCAAAGGCTGTGGGTTTGAAGCGCTCAGCTCGCCTCCTTCATCTCCGGTGATTGCGTCCTCTTGGGCCGGGCTAGCAGGTCGGCTCGGGAGGCGTAAAGTCCCAGGGACGCGGAACCTTGCGATTTATTTAGTACTTGACAAGTTGAACAGTTATAAAGCGGTTTACCAGTGCCGCGGGCATAATCCTAAGTTGTTTATAAGAACACGCACAACAGCGAATGGACACAACACACCATGTAGCGGCACACACCACGCCTTGTCCTTGGTCCTGCCCTCTTGATGGCGTTGAATTCGAAATCGATGAACTGCGAGATGTAGCGGACGAAAGGGAGTATTTCCTCGAACCTGAATGCAACATTAACGAACGGACCGACGATGCATGGGACGCGCGAATTACTCCATTGTTCATCATGGATAGAGCGGTCAAGAAGTTGACAACCGTTCCGGCAATTGACTGCGTGTTCTGCGGATGAACTTAGAAAGTGGACGCCAGAAAAAAATGAGACTAACGCTAAGATAATCCAACGTCGGGGAAGGAAGAACCACCTCCAAGCCCCACCAATCTGAGAAAATTTGAGATCATTAAACTTGGCATAAGGATTTTGCTTACAGGTAAGGACAGAGATGCGGTCAGTAGGAGGATGAACACCTACGATAGCTACTCAATTACATTCCGAGACTGCTGTGGCCGAGCTTACCTTTGTGGTCCGGGAGGACCGCTCTGCCCGTAGCATAGCCAATTGACATCAACTGAGGGGTTAGCTGCTCGATACCGGTGATAACTGTCTCGGCCGTTGGAAGAGCGCCAGCGAGGAGTCCCTTGCCATCTCCCGGCTGGCCAAGGCCCAGGTCCGGAGCAGTTATCAAGTCGACAACACGCATCTCAGAAAACGTGCGTGTGAGTCTATCCAGCGACGCCGCCGCAACATTGGGCACAAATCTGCTGGATCTAACGTCGGCAGTCCGGGGTCAGTTGTACAAAATGGGCGTCGTGCTCCTCTGCATCCGGAAGCGCAAGACAAACAGCATGGATTGGTGCGCTCGGAGGTGGAGCCTTCCCATCGGCTGCGTCGTCCAACACCGGTAAAGTACGCAGTTGCGCAATGACTTTATTTGCGGAATTTGCCTGCATGAGCTGCACATACGAGTGTGAAATAACAATTCCGAATTGACCGTCGATTGGCACGAACCTGGGATTTAACCTTGCTCAACTGGGGCTTGGCAACGGCCTTCGTGAGCGTCGGTGTCGCATAGTCGTTGGATGAGGCGCCGACTATGAGCGTGCGTACAATCAACGCAGACTCTTTCGCTCGCTTGTCGGAATTGGAAGACAATGGTTTCGCCCAGCGCTTCGTAAATGCATTCGCAGCGCTAGCCTTCTTGTCATGCTCCTGAGCCTCGGATAGAATGGGCTTGTGCTTTGGAGCCGAAGCGAAGGAGCGAAAGGTCAAACGCCGAGTGACTGGTGGTTTGACCAGTTGCGGAAATGTCGGACGCCTTCAAAGACGCGGGTTTAGACGCGGGTTTAGACGACGCCAATGAGGTATGTTGCTCCGTCTCTGATGGGACCGTAGTCGACGCGGGCAGCGGACTAGCCGGCGCTGGATCAGGGGCCGTCTTCACGTCGGCGGTGGGGACATTCTTGGATGCTGGAGCAGAAAAAATTCCAAGGACACCCATCCCGTTTGCAGGTCGCGGTTGGGCAGGATTCCGAATGCCCAACGACGTCCGGAACGACCGCCTAAGTACTTCCAGTCACGCTTGCAGAATATGGCGTAACGGGTCACTGACGGAGAACAACGCTTATGAAGAGCTGCGATGAAGAGCTATGGTTGCATTATGTAGGGAGTAGTCAAAGTGCTCTACGTTCAGGTGCTACGGACGCAGGAAAAGAGGGACCTCAAACTAGCCCTCTGTGGGAAGCCGGCCACCTCTGATATTCAAGGAGGAGCTTTGGAAGACCGAAGACAGCCTTAGAGTTCCGAAAAGAGGTAAATTGGGCGTCCGAGACTGTTATAACGGTGTTGTTCGCCGACAGTACTGGCGCAAAGCTGGTGCCGACACAACTGGAAAAGGCGAAAACAGGCGGAGGGATTTCGAAAAATTCGTCAAGCGTGGCAGGGACTGAGGGATACACGTAATGAGAAAATGGAATGAGCAATTGCTTCTTAATGTTCCTCGATGAACCAGAGGCTTGTGGGGGCGGTGGAAGTCGCATTAAATCAGAGGGACAACATATTGTTTGAAGGACTTCCGATTAGCTGTCAAAAATGGGTCTTGGAAGGAGTATGTCCCTCGAAGAAAGACTTTTGCCGGCGCAAGGGAACACCACGGAAGAGTCGCGCGGTTGGGACATCCGAGGTCCTGACATTTGGAGGAGATTCGATTGCAAGTTGATGCATGTAGATGCACTGTACACCGATGGACTACTTCTGAATAATGGCGCGTCGCTCGTTGATTCTTGCGAGAGGCCTCAGCGGTGTTAAGTATGTGGCCGGGAATTTGGAAAGAAGGAGTTTGTTGTGGCCTGTTTCGGTTTTGATTTAGCCACATTCGGCCGACCGACAGGCAAGCAAGAGGAGGCGTGTCCCACTCCTGTGCAATACTTTCAGCAACACCAATAGATCGTTGAACTTCGTCTCAATGCCCGACCGATCCGGCTACCTGCCGCTCTCAGCAAATGCAGATGACGAAGAGCCCTCCGCCAGCACCAGTGCCCCACAAGCTCGGGGCCGCCCGCGCCGACCCAGAATGGGATCCATTGACCTATCCAACCTAGACTCCGCATTTAAACAGTTGCGCAGCGCGTCAATTCTCGCGTTCGTTTACTGAAAAATGCCCAGGTGGACTTTGGCAATCACCTCCAGGTTGAAGCTTCAGAAGAAATCCAAGAGTGGTCCCAAGAAGATTCAAATTTGGCGCTCGGTTTTCGAACCCGTTGCTGGGGTCCAACCAATCGACCCCAACCCCGTGAAGACTCTTGACCATAATCCCCCCATGACGCAGGCTGAATTCGAGAAGCTAGCGGAGAGCGTCCGAAGTACGTGTAAAGTTCAACATGTGTTCTGCGCTTAATTCGAGTGCAGCTGCCATCGGCCACGGAATTCAACCGAAGATGATAACGAAGGGGTCTTCCGGCTCATATTTCGCGAGAGCAACGAACGAGCTCGGTCGCGTCCACACTGTTGCGTATGTATCTTTGCATGGCGCGAGATCTGCACGTTGATTGGGGTCCTGTAGTGTGTTCAAGCCCAAAGGTAAGGACAGAATAATATATACCTACTCAAATTGTGAACTCTCTCCAAAGATGAAGAACCTTATGGGCGCCTTAACCCGAAGGTAAATACTCCCACTGTAGATAATATACGTCCCCTAAAGTTGTGAGCTCTCTTAGACGACGAAATGGCTTCATCGCCAGATGCGATGGCTTATTCCCTTTGGGCGCGCATGTCTAATCCCGAATTTATCCTACATAAGGTTCTATATGTTCGTTTTTTACAACTCTCCTACTTACTATCATTCTCCTCCCGAAGCGAAGGTCCGTTGAAAGTAAAGTCGTAGTCTCCATATTCTTAATGCTTTTTCAGCCGCCGCGTCACTTTTGGACACACGCCTGCAGCTGAATATTGTGCCTCCAACGCAACTCGTGTCGTTGTCCAGTCCAGTTGAGTCGTCCCAATCGGCGCACCCAGAATACTTACTCGTCTCTGCAAGGCTTTCTTCTATGACTGGCTCGATCGGAATGCGGCGAAGAAGGGCAAGCCCTTGCCGGACAAGATAGGGAGCATGCAATTCTTCCTATCCGGATTTCAGGGTGATTAACGTTAGTAAATTCTGCTCACCTTCTTAACATCGTCTGGCTAGATGCCTCGGAATTTCTCCGAAAACATCCATGGCCTGGCAGAGCTATCGCAGACACTTTCGATGATTCGACTCACAGACAGGGCGGAGTCTCGAAGCGGTTTCTTAGCGCACTCAAAATCGTATGCGGAAGGACCGGAGAAGCGGAAGATGAACTCGACGTTTATGATGAGGCAGATTATGAGGATGATCATGCCTTGTTTGACGCATCGGAAGCAGGAGACTCGAGACCTTTTTATTGGACTCAAGGTCTTCAGCAAAGCTTTCGGGAAGAGCTAGAAAAGTGAGGCTGATTTATTGTTCACGTCACTCGTTCTCATTCTCCTTCGCGATAGGCTGGTCATACTCGGTTAGTGCATGTCGCTAGGAATTCTTATGTTGACTGAACGCAACCAACTAGACTACCTTATGCTCAACACTGACCGAGGTGATAGAAATACCTTGGGATTGCGACCAATACTCAATACACATCTAGGCGCGGACAACTATATGATCAAATACTGCGATGGTGACCATGAAAAGTCACTGGTAGACGTCGCTCCGTCACGTTTTGCTCGACCTCAAATGCCCTCGATGAGCGAACTTCGGAAACCCGACGGCTCGCCCCAGATACATTTTTCACCCTCGACATCACTTGGTCCTTCCACCTCAACAGGCAGTGTTTCGGAAATTTACACTCGAAAGCCACACATCCATATCGCAGCTATAGACAACTCTCTTTCCTTCCCTCACGAACACCCTCAAGGCTGGAGAACATACACGTACGGTTAGTAGCGTGTTACTTGGATTCGCGGTCGTGAGCTGACTCTCAAACAGGGTGGTGTACGTTCTCCGTTTATTTCCTGTGTTATTGCTGAAAATTCTCAGTGTACCTCCCTGTCAGTGTCATCGGTCGACCCTTCAGCGAAAAGACTCGGAACCACTTTCTGCCCCTCCTAACCTCAAAGGCTTGGTGGGAAGAGACGACTTTTGAGCTGCTGAAACTGTTCAGTCTGGACCCCGATTTCGTGAGTCTATTGTTTCGTTTTTGGTCATGAATAGTCTCTAAACTGTATCCCCAGCACCCAAAGATGTTCGGAGTAAGTAATGCACATTCAAGGCAATTGTCGCCTAGCTAACTCCTTCCTTTCCCAGCGACAACTGGCCGTTATGAAAGGTTTTTCTTATTTGCGGCTCTGACTGGGTTTGCTTAAAACCATCAGGACAAGCCTGGAACATCGTGCAATCCCTCCAGCATAACGTAAGTTTTCGAACTTTTGTTATATCTTGCTGAAACAACTTTCAGGACGAAGGTAGTTATGCGATTGAACACCTTTCTGGCGTCTGATGATATGATTCAGGGCCACTCGAACTGACGAGAAGGAGTAAGGTTTTGGTCTGGGATGATGAAGTGGAGATTGCGGAAGAAGATTTAGATGAACGGGTTGAACAATCCCCGAGGTTATCGATAAGCAGTGTTCCCCTCCCGCGACGGACACGCTCTCATAGCTCCGGGAGTGAATTCCCCCCGCCGATGCGCCGAACGTCCACGGATGCGTCCGGTGTTCCTCGCCCCGTTCCGTTCGCTGCCAAGTTCAAGCGCGTTCATCCAGGAACGAAGGGCATTGATGTGTTGGAACATTTGGAACGCCTGGATGCGGTCGAGGCCAGTCTACAGAGATTGGGAGTAGAGGAATTCGACGACGAGGAGGTGGATGTAGGGGAGTCGTCATCGTTGAAACCGATCCAGGTTCCCAGGCCGCGGTCGGGTTCCCCTTCTCCTTCCCCCTTCTCTCCACCCTCAAGTCCTCCCTTGGCCTCAGTGCCTGAAGTTCCCTCGGCGACCAGTTCGGACGCGGAGGAGGAAGAGGAAGACGTCGCCATGTTGTCTAAATCTATGTCCCAGGTTGAAGGCCACCATCAGCGATTTGCTAGTCAAACAACGCGCGGGGTGGGGGCGGAGTGGTTACATTCAGGGGAGGGCGCCGCCAAGCGCACGGTAATTGTGGAGGTAAGCTTTTCCCAGTCGGCGGTCGCTTAATTTCGAGAATAACCGTCTTTTCAGCGCCTCGAGAACATAACCAAGAAACCATTGTGTACATGTTGGTGAAGCTAGCTAAATTATTTGTACGATAGAGCATTCGAATAGATCGCATGAGACACGCTTTCCATTGCGGGCTCGAGAGTCCTTTAGTCTCCTTCTGTAAGTAACCACTGCGCAAAGTTGTCAAGCCTTTTCTTTTCCGCTTCGTCATTGTCCCCTTCTATCTCCTCGCCGGTGCCGCTGCGCTTGAATCTTTGCTTGCCGCTGTATAGAGAAGCTTCAACCCGCAAGCCGTCAAAAAACCTTCCGTTCATTCTCTAGATCACGGGTCGGTCAAAATATTCCCTAAGTAATGAGCAATTGGACGCACCACGACGCAAGCCTGAGCGCTGATAGGATCTCGGAACTTGACTGTCATCACGCCTTCAGGCTCTTTCTGAAACGATGTGATATGATGAGAAAAACACGTTCAAGGTTTTTTTGCGAAAGACTCACATCATACAAAACCACATTTGTGACCTCTCCCAGAGATGCGCACTCCTCTCGCACGTCTTCTTTGAGGTCGAGTAGTAGAGAGGCGTCTTCCTCTAACCGCTGGAGAGTGAACATGTGCTTCAGTACCACAACGCGACTGTTCTTGTTCGCAACGTTGGCGGCGTCTTCGGGTTGTATCATAGGCCCAAAGCCGTCTTCGTCGTCCCATTCCAGCAGTTTTCTGTTAAAAACATTTAACTTCTGGCCACATATTAAAGACGGCAAGTACTCACTTTTGCATTTTCCCGATCCGTTTCGAGGCCTTCTTCTTATCCATGGTTTTACGCGGCTTGGAGTCGTTACTCCCGCCACCGCCACCCGTATTCTTGTGTCCGAAGTCGGCCCTGGCGACTCGCATGACCGTCGACGGGTCGCCGAAGCGCAACTCTGCATCATCGAGAAGATTCAAGGCCAGCAGCACCGAGTCCTCCTTGAAGTACACCACGAGCGCCTCGCCGCTGAATGTGCCGTCTTCCTTGGCGTACATCTTCACTTTGGGCTCTCCTTCATCATCTTCCTCCACCACCCCGCATTTCGAGAACCGCTCGACGAGCTCGTCTGCTTCGGCGTCCAGGGGAAGACCCGTAACGTAGACAGCAGTGTTTTTCGACTTGCGTTCGCCCGAGGGTTTCTCCTTCTTGTCTGTGCGACCGCGCTTGATGGAAGGACCCGCTTCAGATATTGGTGTGGCGGAGGTGTAATCCTCGGGCTCCTTACGCTTCTTGTTTTCCCGGGCAAGAACGGGTGCAGCAGGCGTCTTGTCTGGGGTCAGAAACACGAAAATACCACCGAAATTGACGCGATTTACCTCTTCGTCCACTCCTGCAACAGAATAAGCGGCTTGTTGACGCTTTACGAGATCTTCGTCGACCTAGCTACTTGGTGAGCGCGCAGTAGATGGGGAGCAGCTAGGACACTTACGAGAGGGACCCAGATGGCCTTGGCCGCGTCATATTCCATCTCCGTTCCATCCTCTTCCTCATAGCGCCAAGTATTGGATGTCTTTTCGAGGTATATCCTGGAACGGCAAGCTCAGAAGAAAAGGATTCACGGTGGCGCACGAGAACACGCACCGTTCATCGCTGGCGAATGTGTCTGCGAGGGCTTGAGCGGATGAGCCTGCAGCGGCAGGTTTGGGAGCGGTCGAAGACATAAGTAGAGTATGTTTTCAGTTGTTAGAAACGGCCGACATTGAACAGAGTCACTCGTTCAATGTAAATTATTTATTACGCTTCCGCCAGACACGTCTACTTGTACATCAACATAGGGAAATAACCGTGAGGGTCGTGCGGCGCGTCGGGCGCTAGCTGTGGAACCCATGGTTTCCGGGAAACTGGCAGAGTCGGAGGGAGGCTCGAGGTGGTATACAATTTCCGGGTGGCCGCAATGGAAGAAATAGCAACTGAAAGGTCTACGGGTTGCGGCGCCTCCGCCGGCACGTCTTTTTTGTCCTCGGTCGGGGCAGCGACACTAATCATATGTACTGCCATTAGCAAGCAAGAGGAATGCATTGTTGCGACATACGCCTGGGGTTTGGAATGCTCAATAAGCAGCGCAGAGAGCTCCGATTGGGTTACGACCGACAACTGCGGGTATGCTCGGCGAACATCGCGTTTCCAGTAGGGATTCTGTGCCGGGTCGGACGCTGCGAAATTCGACGTAAACGCAACACTGGCGAACGGTGGATGTGCATACCCTTTGTTGCTGGGGTAGAGTATTTCTCTGGCCGGGACGCGGGGGGAGGGAAACGGTGGATGGAAGCGAGGGGGAGGCCGGTGGATATCTCGGGGTTGATCACAGTAACGTCGCCTGGTGCAACGGGGTCAGAAACGCGGATTGAAACATCGCAGAACGCACGGAATTTCTTCCAAAAGCCTCTTGGGCTGAGATGGTATAAAGTGGACTCGGCCGCTTTCTTGGTGGCCATTGTGGAGGTGAGTGGTTTGGATGTACTTCGGCTCGGCCGACGGCGTTGCCTCGGCGTAAACAACCCATCACTCAATTTCATACGTTATACAGCAGGGTCGTCTTCAGGCGAATTTTCTGCACTCGATCGCGCAATTGCTCGTCAGTATCGTGCTCTCGCCGCGTATATAATGGTCGGGATGGCCTCAAGTTTCCCCAATGTCTCTCACCTTTGCGCACCCCCCTCACCTCTCCGAATACAGCGCCCCGCGCTCCTTGAAGCTTCAAGTTGTTGCTTCAGAGCCCGAGTCGGACCCACACAATGTCCCCGTTTACAACGACCCCAAATTCCGACTCGCCCCAGTCATTTACCTGCCTCCCCTGATTTCCTCGCTCCCAGCCAACTTCGAGTCTACCCCAATTCCGACTGAGCACCCACCCGTAATAACACAGACGCGGCTGCCCGACATAGACCCTGCCTCCCTGTCCTTGCACAAGGCTCTGCACCACTTCAAGCCCAACGATGCAGATTATGCTAGTGAGTCATTGCCTCCTTGCTCGAATATTTCATGACCTTGTGTAGACACGCCGTACGAAGAGGCCTTCAATTGGGATCAACTCGTACTTCCGGAGCACGAGGAGCGAGATTGGTATTGTGTTGTCTTCCGCAGCAAACGCAAAGCCGGGAGCGACGGTGACTGTTCGTGCAATCCTTACTTTCTGACGCAGTCTCACCTCCGTACCTCCAGCTTTGTACGAGGCCGACAGGAAGGCACACGAGGAGGCCGTGCACAACGGAGGGGTGTGTATTACACGCCTCTCATTGGGAATAGGAACTGACAAATAAATGGCTTTTAGCTCCTGATGTATTGGTATGGGATACCAAACCAAAAGACGGGCATGAATCTCGCGACTTGCATCTGGCAAAGCCGCAAGCACGCAATCGCTGCGAATTCCCGGCCACATCACATCCAAGCCATGACGCTGGCTGTCGCCGCGTACGAAGTTTACGATTTAGAACGACACGTACTCCGCAAAGTTTCTGGCAGCACTGGCGTCACAGTTGAACCATTCAGGGGTGGAGACGTTGGGTGGTGATGTCGTGCTTGAAAAATTCTCATCATCTTGTCATTGATACCTCGCTTTCGTAATTGCTTTCTTGCACAAACTAGAATATAGTAGGTAGCATCCTAATCAGCAATAGTGTCGTCCCAATCTTCAATCGTGTCGTTGGAAGCTTGTGAGCAAAGTGCATTGTCGCCATCCTACAACAACGAATTCAACGACTAAAAAAACATAAGATCAAGTCGCTGACCTGAGCTGACTCTTTTGGCGGGGTCTTGGGCGCTGTATCACCGCGCAGAGGCGAAATAAAAATACCTGGAACAGGCGCGAAGAATGGAGGGCGCTCTGGCGTGGCTGGAACGTCCTGCTTCTTCTCAACGCGAGTGGCACTAGCCGGTAGATCAGGAGGCGCGAAAGAGAATGGACCGGGGGACGGGCTTCGCTCGGCAGACGCGGGTCCCATATTGATACTCGCATACAATTGGCCGTCTACATCATCCTCGCCGTCGGGCTCCGCTCGAATCTCGTGATAGTAGTCCGTTACGATGGGGGCGGAGGCGTGGACCTTATTGTGGTCGGTCTTCTGAATGAACGGCTCCCATCGAAAGTCCAGAGAGTCGACTTCATAGACAGGTTCCATCGGATCAGAGTCTGAAGGGTCTTCAGTCGGCGAATCGAAATAAACTGTACGATATCCTGGCCCGGGGGTCGAATAAAGGTCCATGTATGCGCTGTGGTTTGGAGATATGTCGTCAACTCTGAGAAACTGATGGTCTGAGGAGAAATCTTCAGGCGAGCATGCCTTTTCGGCTGAATGTTGTGGAGTTGAATGCAGTGGAGGCATGAATGAAGGAGCATAGTTGGCGTAGGTTGGTTCGGGGGAGTGTATATGGGGTAAAAGCACGGACAAGCGAGCATTATCGGTCGAAGATGGGGCAGCAGGAGGCATGAAGGAAGGAGCACCGCTGGGGTAGATCGAAGGCAAGCACTCGACGTAGGTGGGTTCTCGTAAAGACACTGAGGGCACCGAGTCTGAAATAACCGAGCTGGCTGGGCCCGGGGTAGAGAAGGGAGGAATAGGGCCAAAGGAGGTGTTCGGAAGTGAAGTAGGATGGTGAATAAATGGAGGTTCGGTGGGTCGAGGAGGAGTCTGAGTTGATTGGGTAAACGGTTCAGCATCATTTTCGGCGTCGTTCGATGTGCGGGGAGGTGATACGTCGATGGGGTCAGCGGGAGCACAGAACGAGAATCGGCTATCGTCTTCTGCATCTTTTGGAGGAGATGGCGTGGGTTCAGTATTTGTTCGTCGCGGTAGAAGCAGACGTAGTGGATGTTTGGTGGTGAGGGTCGAAAATGTACCGGCAAGCCATGCAGGCAGTGGAACCGGGGGCGGAGGCGCCTTTACCATTGATTAGGGGACGGATGGAACAGCGACGGAGTATCTACCTCGGGCGTATCGGAGGAGGAGTCCTGATCCCACGGAAAGACTCCTGTATGTTTTTTCGACTTTTGTCTGCTGGGAGGCATCTTGATAACGGCAAAGTCTGAACCAAGTCGGGGTCTTCCTTCGCGGTGGAACTCGTCGTAGTCGTCAATCGGAGTTTTGGGAACACTGCTGCCGGATGTAGAAGACGTCGAGCGAGCACGGTTGCGTGTAGATTTTGTAGGCGAGCGGTGGGTGACGTTCATCGTCTCGACCATGCGATCGAGACGAGAGTTGAGCCCCGATGTCTTGCGGCGTTTCGCGAATCCATCTGACGAGGATCGGTACACACACCGGGTGAAAATGAAGAGGATATTTCACCTTGGTTGACGCTAGACACTGCGGTAGGAGCGGTGGTTCTGGAGAAATGAGACGAGGAACTGAGCGAAGGGAAATGGAACCACAAACAATTTGCCAACGTCTGATTCATCGAGGAACTCTGAAAACAGCCGGGCGCGACGGGACATGAGCGGTCCAAGCGTGAAATCGTGAGTGGCGTTGTTGACGTTTCTGATCGAGTGATTCGCGACTCGGCCGAGTTGCCGATATCGCTTATCTCTGTCGGGTTTACAGAGATTCGCCACATTCTTGCGCGAGCACGCCTTTGGAATGGACAAATATACTCCTCTACCACTACCAGCAGCTTCAAGAGATAAATCTCCCTCCTCATGGCCTCTCAGGCTCAAGATTATAACGTCGTGTCTCTTTCTGGGCCTGTTCTACCACTGTTCCGCGACTTACTCAGCCCCGACGCGCGCTGGAGTTGGCGGAAACCCAGCGTATCTAATCAAGGTTGGCGCAACTTCCACTGGCACCACTCAATATTGACGTCTCAGGCCCGTAACGGCGCGGTCGCAACTGAGAACGTGCTCTGCTCCACGATCGGCGTCGACATTCTCAAGGCTGGTGCGGTTCTGTTCTCTGGAACAATGTCAGGGCATTCTTAAACACCTGCTCTCAAGGCGGGAATGCTGTCGATGCAGCGATAGCTGCAACCATTTGCACGGGCACCGTTAACATGTTCTCGTTAGTCACCTTCATATTCTCGGCATGTTCTCCTGCTATATGGGCTGTCCAGGTCGGGGATCGGCGGCGGGGGGTTCATGACTGTCCGCATCCCTCCAGCCCATCCAGGAGAAGCATCCCAAGTGTTCGTTATAGACTTTCGGGAAACGGCGCCGGCGCTGTCCAACCGCACAATGTTTCCGCCCCATTCGACCACCAGTCGGTTTGGGGGTCTATCTGTTGGTGTTCCCGGGGAGCTTCGCGGGCTTGAGGAGGCGCATAGAAGGTTCGTTGGGTTTATAATGTGGTGGTGGAATATTCATGAATTCATATACGTAGGTGGGGAAGCCTGCCGTGGAAGACGCTTATAGAGCCTAGCATCGCTCTGGCCCATGGATGGAGGGTCCAAAGGGAGCTAGGGCAGCGAATTACGGTGCGCCTTGATCCTCGGCCACAGGATACCAGCACTAACGCATTGCGCTTAGTGGTTTCCAAGCCTCATGTTGGGCAACCCCGACTGGAGTGCCGTGTTTGCGCCCCGTGGGAGGTTCCTGCGCGAAGGGGATGTTATCCGTCGGACCAACTTCTCGCGCACCTTGGCTACAATTGCTTCTGAGGGGCCGGATGCCTTCTATAAGGTACATTGCAGCCGTCTTCCTATTTGCTTTGTTCCCAATGAGCTTCAGGGACCAATCGCCGATGCGCTCGTTAGGAAAGTTCGCGAAACGGGGGGCATCCTTTCGCACGCAGATCTTGAGAACTACAGAGTCAAGGTGGAGCCTGCGCTGCAAGGAACGTACCGCGGACGCAAGGTGTACACTGGTCATGCGCCCGGAGCGGGGCCTGGTGCGTTGAACCGCGGCAGCATTTCAGTGCTTACTCACTGTTTGCCAGTGCTGTTACACATGCTAAATCTCTTTGAGAAATTCCCCGTGACCGAGAGGACGCCACTCAACGTGCACCGCGCGGTAGAAATCATCAAGTTTGGGTGGGCGGCTCGGTGAGTCCCTAGCCGGCGTTCGTGTCTCTTATATTGACGCAACATTCATTCTTTCTAGGACAAAAATCTGTGATCCGGCATTCACCAACAATACCCAGCGGATTGATGATATCTCAACCAAGGCATTTGCGGACCTGGTTGCGGCGAACATTACGGACGTGAGTGTATTGCCCCCGCATTTGTGGCTGCTCCATATGTTTACCCCAGGATCGCACGCATCCCCCACACTACTATAACCCCGAATTCGACATCAAGGTGGACCATGGGACAGTACGTTGCCCATCGTGACCAACATACGGCCTATTAACACTACTTAATAGAGCCACACGTCGGTCGTCGACCATAACGGGATGGCGGTGGCGCTGACATCGACGGTGAACATGATATTTGGCTCTGGAGTGTTGGATCCCGAGACGGGCGTGATTCTCAACGACGAGGTGTGTACACTAACAATAGCTTGGGTATATTCAACGGGTCTCGTTTGCAGATGGACGATTTTAGCACACCGGGAACACCGAATGGGTTTGGCTTGTGGCCTTCGCCTTGTACGCCGCGTTTCTTGGATTCGAAATCACACGCGCGTTGTATGTATTGATGACCGGTTCGCGACAGACAACTACCCCGAAGCGGGCAAGAGGCCGCTCTCGTCGATGGCGCCGACGATCATGGAGCACCCAGACGGCGCGTTCGCGGTGGCGATTGGGGGCTCGGGCGGTGGTCGGATCTTTGGGGCGATATTCCAGACTATATTGAATCTGGAGTGGGGACTGGACGCCAGTGAGGCGGTTGAGTTTGGGAGAGTGCATACCCAGCTGTTGCCGGCTGGGGTGGATGCGGATTTCGGGTACCCCGAGGTTTTAATGAAGGGGTTGCTGGACCGAGGGCATACGGTTGAGGGTGCGTTTCCTTTTTTTCTCCCCGAAAATACGATGCTGAACCGTGCAAAGTCACTCCCCCGGTCGCCGCTGTGGTACAGCTGGTCGTGCAAGACGAAGACGGACGGATCTTTGGTATGTGCATCGTAACCCATACTTATTGACCCACTAACTATCTTCAGCCGCGTCGGATTCACGGAAGAATGGGATTGCGGCTGGGTGGTAGAGATTTATACTTTAGACGAGGGGGGATTTATTATTTTATTACGGATGTGTAAAGACATCAATTCGATTCGTCCGGGTCCAATGCGACCTTGGCCTAAAGCGGAAATCAATTTCTCGCTTGGAGTGACAGCGAGACCCCGAAACTCGCTCGCCTCGACCACGTTGAAAATACAAACCCCGCAAATCAAGTACACAACGCGCAAACGCGCAAACGCACAGACATGGACTTTGACCTGCTCTCCTCGTACGCGGGGCTGCTTGGCCTCGCGACGGCGTCGATCTACTTTGGCGCGCACGCGTCGCTGCCGCCCCCGCGCAACGCCGACGGGTCGCGCGTGAACGCGGACGACGAGGACGAGGAGATTCCGGATCGCATGTCCTCGGGGGATGCATACCTCTTTCCCATCGTGCGTCCGTGCCGTGCGCGTTCCGGCACTCCCCAAATTGAAATTGCTTTTGGGCGCGCAGATCGGGTCGGCGACGCTGGTGGGGATGTACGCGGTGGTGGTGTACTTTGGGACGGCGTGGATTAACTGGCTGCTGGGGCACTATTTCGCGATTGTGGGCGTGGGCGCGGTGTGGAAGGTGCGTTTGTCTGCGTTCTACATACATGACACGTATGCACATGCGCGTAGACCGCAATTGGCCTGGCGCGCTACGCCCTGGGGCCAACGCGCTGGAAGTCCTTTGACCTCGTCGCGCTCGTGGTCCGGAAAGGGCCCGCACCTGGGGACGCCCCCACAGGCAAACGCGCGCGCACGCCGCTAATCGACCTCTCTTTCCGCACGCCGTCCCTGCTCCTCCTCCCGCTCGCCCTCCTCCCCTCGGCGCTCTACACGTTCCACGCGCGCACGGCGCTCCTGACGGACATTCTCGCGCTCGCGTTTGCGCACAACGCGCTCGGGCTGCTCAAGCTCGACTCGTTCGCGACGGGCTGCATTCTGCTGACGGGGCTGTTCTTTTACGATATCTGGTGCGCGTGTCGCGGCTTCGAAGAGGTTACCTAAACTAATAACTTACTTGACGTGTAGGTGGGTATTTGGCACCGAGGTGGTGAGTCGCTTGAACTCGGCGACGCGCGACGTCGCTAAGCATCACCATGCCGAGCCTCACACGACTGACTTGCGACACTGCAGATGGTCAAGGTAGCGACGTCCCTCGACGTCCCCATCAAGCTCCTCTGGCCAAAGTCCCTGCCTCTCGTCGGCGGTGGGGGCCGCGGGTACACGATGCTGGGGCTCGGCGACGTGGTCATCCCCGGGGTATTCGTCGCACTCGCGCTGCGGTACGACTACCACCGCGCCAACAGCACGCGCACGGCGTTTGGCAAGCCGTATTTCTACGCGGCGTTGGGGGCGTATGTGGCGGGGCTGGTTACGACGATGGGTGTCATGGTGCGTGCCTGTGTTAATTGCGCCATTTGGCGTTTGAGCGTATGTGATTATTGGGTTCAATAGCACCTGTTTGGGAAGGCGCAGCCGGCGCTGTTATATTTGAGCCCGGCGTGCATGGGTGCGTTTGGGATCACGGGCGCGGTGCGGGGGGAGCTGGGCGCGGCGTGGGGATGGAGCGACGAGGCGGAGGCGGACGAGGGCAAGGGAAAGGGAAAGGCGGCGGACGAGGTTGAGCCGGTGGTGCCTGAAGAGGCAAAGTGATCGCGTGCGACATGTATTCTTGTAAGGTTTGAAAGAAACCAAAACAGACGGATCGGAAGAACGTTTGGCCGGTTGCGTGCGGGTGTGCAGAGATCGCGCAAATGCCTCGTAGGGAGACTGGCAGGCATGAGAACGGAGGAACGGCGAAAGCTGAAATTATGCTCTCTCTTGCTTTGCGAGTCAACCTTTCGGCAGGAGAGCCAAAATGACAATGCGCCGACACCTGACGGTGGAGTGTGCGCGAAAGGGCAACGCGGGCGGCCGCGTCTGGGTATATTTTACGGGGCCAATTGGGTGCGATCGCGCGGGCTGGTTTAGGATTTCATTCGCGTCAATGTGTTCTCGTAAGTGCTGTCAATGGCTGGTGTTGTATTGCGGGGAGATGAGATGCAATGATGTACCTGGGCAGCCGCGGAGGATGGGCAAAGTGAAGAAAAGAACGGATCTGTCGGAAGCGCGCGCGAATTCACATGGGTTGTTGCAGATCCCGATGTTCGGCGGGAAAAGGAAAGAGGAAAAAAAAGAAAAAGATTATGCGGGGCTCGGGTTTAGGCGGGAGAGTCGGGCCGGAGTTGTTTCGTCGACGAAAACAAAAGCTAGCAGGAATGCAAGTGGGAACGGCGGTTAACGTGCAAGAAGAAGAGAAACAAGCAGAAGATGTAGCTGCATATTTTCCACAACCAGTTTGCATTGACAATTGCTTGTTTTTTCACACTCACAGTTTCAACTCGGCGATCGAGATCTGGCCAGTGCGGTGTCTGGGGGGTAGGTGAATATCGGGCCGGTGTTGCGCTTCGTCTTGTTCGTCGACGTTGGCCATGTCCCGCTCGACGCCTTATTCGTTGCCTCGCCAGGGCGCCTCGTATACACCCCGCCCACCAGTCCCCGCAGACTTCTGGAACAGACCTCTCGACGCCAATGGCTTTGCTACACTTGACCTGCTCACAGAGGCAAACCTCGCACCCGCGCCCCAGAGCCTGCCCGCCTACCCCCACTTCCCCCAGCCCCGCCCCAACGTCGTCGTCCAGCCCTCGTCTCAGTGGCCCCCCGCGTACCCCTCCTACCCCCGCTCAAACCTCCCCCGCCAGCCCCCGCCCTTTTCACGCACCCAATACTCTCCCTACGACCGTCCAACCCCCCCGCTCCCCCCGTCCCTCTGGATGTCCCCCCTCACTCCCAACCCGCCCCATGACCCGCCCCCGGATCCCATCCGCTCTCCCGTCTCATCCACCCGATCCCCGCGATTCAACGACATCTTCGAGGACATGTTCCCCCAAGACGCGCCTCCCCCGCCCCCACCCCGCGTCTCCGGCTCCCCAGAGCTCTCCTCACCCCGCGCAGAGCCCGACAACCCCCTCACAAAGATCTGGAAGCTCTACTCCCACCACCAGGCGTCCCTCCCCAACGCTCAGCGCGTCGAGAACATCACCTGGCGCATGATGACCATGAAGCTCAAGAAGGACAGGGAGCAGAGCGCAGACTCCGTCACAGACACACCCAGTCCCTCCACCGACACCTCCCTCAAGACCGAGCCCGCCCTCGACCCCGACGCACGCGGCCGCCGCATCGACAAGGGCAAGGCTCCCGTCCAGGTCGTCGGCTTTGACGGCCTCAACCAGGACGGCGTGGACGACGACGAGTGCGCCTGCCTTCTTTTCACGTACAACCCTGCTTACTTCCTCCCTCAGTGTCGTTCCCATGGACTGGCGTGCAATGAGCCGCTCCCGCTCCCGCACCATGGACTGGGCCCCCCAGAGTCGCTCCCGCTCGCGCGCCGCAGACGCCATGTCCCAGGAGCAGATGCCGTACTCCCTCGACGGCCGGTTCGCCTTCCCCACCCTCGACAGCAACCGCAGACCAAAGCCGTCCACCAGCATCCCCATCCCCGGCTCGTCGCTCGCAGCCCGCACCCCCCCGTACCCCCCGTCCCACTCGGAGCTGTCCTCCGTCCACGAGGACGCCTCGTCCGAGGGCGACCCCGCCGCACGCTACATGCCCTTGCACTATAATCACCCAATCTCCAACTACAATAGCCCCACCTTTGCTCCCTCTTCCCTCCCCTCCTTCGGACTCCACGGCCAGGCGAGAATACCCTCGACGAGCGGGCCTTCTCCGGATCAGCGCGGCTTTCCCAGACACGTTCGCAAGACAAGCTTTGATCACACCGTCTCCAAAGACGGCATCTTCGCCGCCATTGGCGGCCGCCACCAGGTCAACGGCAAGCCGCTTTCCCCCGACAGCCTCCTCGGCACAAAGCGCCGCGCAGAGGCGCCCCACGACGAGAGCATGCTGCGCGCCGACCCCTCCAACGTCGACGGCGCGGTCCGCCCCGCTGTTCACGAGGACCCACCGCCGTTCGAGGGCAGCTCCTCCTTCCCGTCCTCCTCGTTCAACTTTTCCTATCCGTCGTACGACGGCCTCTTTGACCTGCCCGGCGGCGACTACTCTGCGAGCGGCTCGTCGAGTCGCTTCCAGCAGCCCGCGCGGTCATATCCGTCGTCCTCGTCCAGCCACAACGAGGGCGGACTGTCTGCCGCCGCTGCAGCAGCCTCCGCCGCCATGGCGGAGGGCTACGCGCACCTGAGCGCGGCGAACCTCGCGGGCGGCGACGAGAGCGCGCTCGACTACCGGCAGCTCATGGGCCTCGTGTACCCCGACGCCGCGCGCGCCTCGATGCAGCAGCAGAACCAATATACGCACGTCGACCCGACGCAGATCCTCGCCGCCGACGGCGCGTACCCGAGCTTTGCGAGCCCGTCGAGCGACGGCTGGGGCAACGGCGTCGGCAGCTCGAACAACGCGTCGCCCGAGCCGTATAATGCCTCCAACGCGTCGACGCCGCCGTCCGCGTCCACCGAGGTCGCGCCGGGCCCGAGCGCACGGACGACAACGGGCCGGAAGTACATCCCCCTCAAGCACGGTGCGCAGGAGGCGCATAAGCGGAAGCAGTCGCTGCCTGGCGCGGCGGGAGGGTCGGGCTCGTCGCCCACGCTCGGCGCGCTGCGGTCGTCGACGAGCACGCCGGATCTGACGGAGCGGAAGCACGGCGGGTCGGGCGAGGACGGCGAGGTGCCGACGCTGTGCACGAATTGCCAGACGACGAATACGCCGCTTTGGAGGCGAGATCCGGAGGGGCAGCCGCTTTGTGCGTGGCGCGTTTATTTTCTAGCGCTGAATTTAATTTAATCCTCAGGCAACGCATGTGGATTATTCTACAAGCTGCACGGCGTGGTACGGCCGCTTTCGCTCAAGACGGACGTCATCAAGAAGCGGTGCGTTCCCTCCCCCTACTCGTACCTAAGCTTATTTCGTTCGTCGCAGGAATCGCGCCTCGGGCGCCCCCAGCAGCGGCTCGCGCAAATCCGGCGGCGCCGGTCTCCCCAAACTCGCATCAACGCACACGCGGCCCCGCTCCGCCTCCAACTCGGCGCTCACCGCGCGCATGGGCGCCGTCGGGATCAACGGGGGCAGCCACAGCGCGGGCGGGGGCAGCGGCGGGGGCGTGAATGCGAATGGGGTGAATGGGCATGGGCATGCGAACGGGACGGTGGCGCTGAAGAGGCAGCGACGGACTTCTACTTCGCTGCAGACGTCGGCGCTTGGGCGGAGGGGGGAGTAGGTTTGCTACCTGCGCTTTGCGATGTGACGCCCGGTCACTTACAGCGGGGCTACGACATATGATACAGCACCGACTGGCCGGCCGCGGGCCGCATGCTTTCTAGTTAGTTAGTTTAGTTTTCCTTTTCGTGCTCTTCGCTTGCTTGTCTGTTGTAGAGTGTACAGTATGCGATCAATTGACTGTGGTTAGAGTCCGCAAAAGCGCGCGTTACAGATACAACATGTGTTATTATTCGAGCGTACAGTATGGGGCGTAGGATTATACAGCGTGTAAGGTATTGTTTGAGCGAATGTGGTAGGTGGTTGACCTGTTTTGTTTTTTTGGTTCGACAAGGAGTCATCACAAAGCCCAGTATCCGCTGCGGAAGGACGAAGCAGCGGAGATAACGGTTCCGTCCTGTCCTAATTCTCAGCCAACGTACGCATGTAGGGAGGGCTACGCACGGGACTGAAAGCACTGCGGTCATTCCCGACGGAACCGCCGCGCGGCGGTGGGTGGTTTGAAAGTCGTCCTCTGAAATTGGTACAGCTCGATGATGTTGCCGACGACGGATTGGTCGGGGTTTGGCGTTGTTGAACTGCGTGGGTCGTGAGATTAGACGAAATTGCGAAGAAGGGCAGGGGCAAGGGCGCACCGATCCAAGATTCTGCGACCAGTGGGGCTGCGAGCGGCGCCCCGTGCCGGAACTGTTGCTTCGCCCCCGGGTGCGGGTCGAGGCGCGGGCGTTGAGGCTGCGATGTATCTTAGAAAAAACTTGTGGATGAAAGAACAGGAGAACGGATGACGAGGAAGCAGTTGGAGGATACTGTGAAGCGAGTGGGTTCACGATTCAAGAGGGGAGTGAGCTGCTCACCTTTGGTGAGGATAGCGAGCACGGCCATCCAGATCACTACATCCATCCAATTAAACGGCGACTTTGCGCGATTCAGCGACGTACGGTATTGCCCGAGGATGAGATACTAAAGATGAGTGAGCATGCAGTATAAAATTACGAATAATGCCTACACAGATCAAGGTGGCCAAGAACGACAAGCTGTGGAATTCTTAGTTTTTTTTGGATACACCGAGGGATGAATTTAAGCACCTCGTTATTACACCCGTTTCTTGCACGACTTTCAGCAACCTAAACCCTTGAACAGCCAACGCACTCACGAAGCGTCCACAAGATTACTCGATCCAAAAGCTGGCGGGCGCTCTCGCTTCAAATGTAGACATCATCAGCAAGAACAAATACTCGGCGCAGAGCAAAACAAACTTTTGCACCGTTCCTCGGGTTCTGGAACGCTTCCGGGCCAAGAAATACGCGATCCAAGCAGATATTGTCAAGTCGACAAGCGCACTCAATCCTAGCAGCATCGCAAACAGCCAACCAAAGTCGTCGACCCATTGAGAGAGGGATGTCATCAAGATAACATGAACAGCCAGAAAGACCCAGCCGCCAAAGCGCAGGAGAGCCAGCAACCAGCCGACGACGGCTGGGTACACCTTCCCGGAGAAGCGCAGGAGTCGGCTGACATAAAATGCCTGCGTTGTTGCAGCGTAAGCGCGACCATAGCTTATACGCCGATTATTGAATTGTATACCTCCACAA
>JARKIB010000787.1:0-26849 GCA_029378385.1 Mycena metata | reverse complement strand
TTGGTTTTTGATTGACTATTTTCGGAGTGACATTTCAAGTTGAATATCTCTGAGAACCAGTGCAAGTATAAACAACTAAGTTTCGCGTTGGAACAAGAGGCGGTTCGTTGCTCCACGTATAAAATCTACGAGGGCCACACGCGCTAGGAAGGAAGACTTATCCGTTGCATTGGCTGCGCGGTTACTTCGCATTGGCAACGCAGAGGCTGCGCTAGTTTCGACCTAAACACCAAGTTAGGCGCTAGCTAGGTAGAACGCTTTGGTTGAGCGCAGTGGAAGATTGAACCGGTAGATCGCAGTGAACAGAGCTAGTTGTCCCTAGGCCCCAAAAAGCCAAAGCGTACGGAAACGTTCTTGCGTTAGTACAGGAAACGCGAGTCCAGCAAGGCGGTTATCTGGCCTAGTCTTGTTGAGAGGCAGTACTTGTGGAAGCAGCATAGCCCTATTGGGATTTTCAGACGGAAACTTTACAAACTTTGCCTAGGAGCTACTTCGGTAACCCTAGTACCCTACCCCCCCCCCAAACCCGTTCACAAATCACCAGTCGGTGTGCAGCGTTTCGAGTCAAGGATTGTGGTAGTACCAAAGAACAGACCAGAGAGTAGGACCAGTGTCAGTAGCAGAACAGAAATCGATACCTTTTCGTTTGCCCCTAGGAATCCAAAACCAGTAGTCGCATACTACGGCTCGGACCCGAACTCAACCAAGGAGTGCGCCAGTTCTTGGGAGTATAAAGTGAAGTTGTGTTAGTTGTGTGTGTTAGTGGTTTGTTGCATTTAGTGCGCATTCCCTAGGCATATCCTAGCGAGTTTCATAGCCAGGCGCAGCTGCCCGTTTCAACGGGTGAGCGGGGTTGAGGTCGGATAGTTGCGCGGGGGGGCCCCACCATCCAACGTTGGTGTCGTTGTACGGGCAGAGGAACGACGGGTGCGCGCCGGACTTGCAGAGGGCGCACTCGGTGGGGTGGCCATTGTGAGAGCGGGAGCGGAAGCCGTAGCTGCCAGCGGCGAAGTTGAGCTTGCGGAGGATCGTATACAGGCGCTCCTGCTCACCGGGGTCATCGGTGACGGGCTCCATGTAAATGGTGACGACCGGCGACGTGGGATGAGGGAGGACTTCGGCGTGGATGGTGTTGAGGGCGTCAAAGACGCGCTGGGACGCTGGTCCGCCCTTTGACTGGGTCTGTTGGTCGAGCTTGTGGAATGACGGGCCGTGGTTGAATGCGGTGCGCATCATTCCTGCGCGAGCCCACGCGGCGACTTGGGCGGGGTCCTTGACTGAGCCAGTGATGTCGAGGTGGGCGACGACCCAGTTCGAGACGTCAGCGTTCTTCTCGTACTCGTGCATCCTTCGTGAGATATTAGTATGTGGAGGATGGTTCGGCTTTGAGGCGTACCAGCATCCAAACGCGGTGTGCACGCCAAACGTAGACTGCTTGTCTATGGCCGCAGCCCCCGCCGCGTCTTCGACGAAGAGGAGGTACGACGTTGGACCACCATATTTGTTGCCGCTGACCATCGCTCCCTCGATCGCGGCCGAGACTGGGACTTGGACCTCAATGCCCCCGATGGGGGCGAGGGCGCGGGCTGCAGCTGCGATCTGATCTTCAAGGGGGGGTCTCGTAAGGCACGCTGTTGAAGACGTGGTTGCCGCCGTCCGCAATGGTGACCGTAAATTTGTGGTGGGGGTTCCGGTGGAACGACTCGATTTGGGTGGACGCGATATGCTGCAGGGCGCGGTGATTCGTGATGGTGTGCGGCCGGATGCTAGTGTCAAGCTGCTGGAAAGGGGCCAGTCCGTCGGCATTGGGGGCGGGGGCTGGTTGAGCGGCTGCGACACGGAGGTAAGGGTTGCGTGTGGCAGCTGCCGGCCACTCCCCCGCCAGCACCGTGTCCGAGGGGAGCACAAAGGGCGGGGCCTGGGGTAGCGCGAGCGGGAGGAGTGGCTGTGGGCCAGGTGCCTGCGGGGGGGCGGGGGGCTGCTGCGGGGGCGGCGGCGGCGGCGGCGGCGGCTGCTGTGGGGGCAGCGGCGGCGGCGCAGCCTGCGGCGCGGGGGGCAACAGCGGCGGCACGAGTTGAGCGGCGGGCTGGGGTCCGACAACGGGGGGCTGGGGGATCTGCTGGCCGTTCATGGCGTCGTCTCCGTCCATGCTTACGTCGGAGTGTGCTGGGCTGGGCGGGGGCGGTGAGTATGCTGACGCGGAAGGTACTGGCGTCGGGGAGGGGGAGCGTGCGAGGGGGTCGAACTCGTCTTCCGAGCTTTGTGGGCTAAGAGTGCCCGCTGTGGTGGTGTCGAGCGCCGAGAAGCTGCCAAGGACTAGCGCGTCGATGGCGGGAGCGTTGGTGTTCTTGTAGACCTTGCGCTTCTGGGGGGTTTCTCGAGGGTCCGCGTTGCGGTCGGGCTGCCTCTGGATGTCGGCGTCCGAGGTCCTACGGTATTTGTCCGATGACTGGGATGCCAGCGTGCTTCTGCAATGTGTTCAGTGGGGCGACATCGCACATGGGGGCTTCCCACTCACCCTGAGCTCGCGGGCTTTGGATTGGGGAGATTGTGGTGTGCGGAAGAGACCAGGAATTTTCGTTCGTGTGGGTTTTTAAAGTCCCGTCCGCGTGGGATATCGCACGTGTGGTTAGCCAGTTTTATTGTTAAGTTGTTGACTTGGAGGGGTCTTGAGCCTCTGGTGGCAGTTCTGCGCTCGTAGGTCCTCGTCGCTGGTCATTTTCGAGCGTATGTTGTGGTAGGAAGCAAGAGCGATCGTTATTACATCGTGGGCGTCTCTCACGTCAAGTTGTGTAGCGTATTTTTACAACCTCCGCGGCGTGGATTACTTCGCGCGGGCGCAGGCCTTGCATTTGGCTTCGCGGAGTTCTACAAACTCTCCTCCTACGGAGGGCCCCATTGGGTACATGGGGTAGGGGCGTACTGCGTCCTACACCGCGTACTGCGGTGGGGGATTCACTTTTTCTAGCGCCATCACCAAACGATGGTGGTGGTACCGGATCAAGAGAGCCCCTGTGGGATACTACTTGATATGAACCAAGTAATGAAGTTTATTGACAGCGTACCGACTCGCTTTTAACGGACGAAATTCCGGTGAACGCGCAGTTTCTGAATGATTGTACATAAGCAATGAATCAAAGGACGTTCAAACCACACCGGTCTCGACGTAAACGAAGTTGCATGAAATGAATGCCGAGACCCAGGTGTTTTGGCCGGATGGATCATCGCAGACCAATATCAGATCCCTACCAAGCCTACCGCCCGGGATTACAAACCTGCAAGCAGTATGTTGTCGTGAACACGGAAAAACTGAGTCAAAAGCAATTACTGATGTTCTGGCTTGGCTTGGCTTTGAAACCCTGGCTTTGGCTTGGCTTCCACTGGCTTTGGCTTTGCATTCGTCAAGCCAAAGCCGCGAGAACTGGCTTGGCTTGGCCTGGCTTCGGCTTAAGCCCCGGCTTTCGGCTTTTCCACGGTTTAAAATATTTGAAACCTCTAGAAAAGTCCTAATCTTGACTTGTTCTCGATGCAATGATACCCTGCACTCCATATATGCATACTCAGGCCCCAAGCCAGTGTAATTCATTCAGCACAAATTTATCTCAAGAATGTCTGACGGGGTAAACACCCCGAAAAATACTGATTCTGAACAAATACCGAACACGGCGGTGCCTTCAAGAGGACAAAAGACTTGGGTTCAGCATCACTCTGGTACACTGTCAAGGTCGAGTGCAGACTACCGCATTGGTTTGATTCATAGTGGTTTAAACTGTGCATCGTTGCCCCGTATTCACGAAACACCCGAAAGTGTATGTAATAATTGCATCAGAAATAAAACCACCTAGCTACCAAACTATGCAGTGCTATGGTAGCGATCTATAGTACTTTCAGCATGCCGCAGCTAGGTGTTTTTTTCCTGATGTGCTCCACATTCCAAGCCCAAGCAATTCCTGAGATTGCTCAAGCTGAAGCCCGAGGCAGCTTCTGGGCAAGCCGGACCCTGAACATCACTACTCACCTTGCCAGCTATTGCTTTTAGTGATGTTCATGGCTTGGCGTCAGAAAAGTGAAAGTGCACTTACACCAATGAAATGCCCGCCCCGCGCAATAGCGTCGACACTGATCACCTGCAGTGAAGGATGCACCCCGATGTACTCCGGCTCCACCACCCACATTCCTGTGTCAGGATCGGGAGCGTCTCCCACGGGAATAAACCAGTGCACAAGGGCGCATTGGTAGAAAAAAAAATCAAAAATTGTCGGCATTGTCTATTGTCGCATTTTCTGGCATTTTGGCGCTGTTTGGTGTTGCACAATGCCACAATCAATATGTCAAAGTCTGATGTAGGTCCATATAGGTACCTAGACTCAGGCTGAGTCTAGGAGGTCCTTGAATGCAGTAGGACCCCTGAATATGCACTTCGACGCCAGGTACCCGGTCCCGACAAAAATTGACCAAATTTTCGACCCCCAAAAAAACCGAAAATGCTCGGTCGCTGAAAAGAACGATTTCTGCATACTCAAAAAGCGTGGGAACTTTTTGATTGTCCCGACAAATCCACTCCGGCCGGGACCTGGCCTCCAAGTGTATATTCAGGGGTCCTAATGCAGTGAGATTCCGTCGGCGAGGCAGCGTGTGAACGGCAACACAGCAGTAGTACAGCATTAGGAATTTGATAGGAGGGACATTCACGGTTAACGAAGCTGTAAAATCACAGCAGGACAGAGAGAGTGAAATGGAGTAGGCTCCAAGGGGATAGGGCTCAACACTCCCAACAAATTGGGCAGCAAATCTTAATAGAATGGTTAATGTTTACAACTGGGAAGGCAGTGAGTGAAAGAGAGTACTCTTTGCTGTAAGTGCTCGCCGCAACATGACAGTTCATTCGGAGATCACTATGTTGTCTGCAGCTCACAGCTTTCGGACAGCTCTTTCGTGAGGAAAGGGTACTTGAATTTCACGATGCAGTTCACAATGGTTGACTTGCACGTTTGGTGGTTTTCTTGAGTGTCATAAATTCCTGATGTTTCGACATGAATTCACGATGCTTTGCTCTTTCCCAGGGTTGTGGAGCTGAGTGGGGCCTCCACCTGGTGGCTCGAGCAAGGTGCAAACTCAGGTCATGACCTCCGAAAGTTTTCTGTGTATGTATGCATGTCCGCAAAGTACAAAGTTGTGAAGTACTCATGTATAGTAGCTGTTATGGACTTAGTCAGTGTATACTTACCTGTTATGTCCAGGTCCAGAGGGGAGGTGAACAAGGGGCCGAGCGAGCAGCGAGGGCAGATCGGGACAAGATCGGGTCGGGAAGCTACTCAACTTGTCGGAAGGAGTACTGACGGCTCGGAGTAACACAACACCAACACCACAGGAGCGAGGGTGAGTGTACTACTCGCGCTACAGCGGGAGAGGAGCGAGAGGAATATAAGTCGTAAGGAACCCAGAGGCAATGCGGGGAAGGCAAAGCAACTCAATTATTAAACTGAAGAACAGGATGTACTCTAAGGCTATTAAATAGTAGTTCTAGTATAGTAGGGGGAATATCCAGCATTATCAGATGGGGAGCATGTGGACTCAACAACAAGGTAAAGTCCAAATATGGAAGTCTAGTATTATAAGTATCAAAGAAGCCCAGGGGCTGAGACAGCATGAGGCGAACATGAGGCGAACATGAGGCAGAGTAAATGGCCAACACTCAGCAGACCAGCCTTGTGTTGAACCCAACCTCGGGAAGATAACCTGAGGACCTTCCAACGTCTTGGAAAGTTCCCGAACTTCCTCGCGTCGGCCGAGTTCGTCAGCCGACTGAGTAAGCCGATGCACGGACATAACATTATCCCTGATCTGCCTTTACTGTGTCCCTTACCATTCTCAATTCCTACCCATCGTAGTAAGACTCAAAAAGTGAAGTCGGTTAATGCAGTTCAAATGAATTTTTCAGTTCTAGTTGGGCCATTATTCACGATGAATCATCATGGATTCATGACAATATGTTGTGAAAAAAAAAACATTATGAATATACCAAAAACCGTCGGGAACTGGTTCATAATGTTTTGTTTGGAAACCATGATGGTTCGTCAGGAAACCCATGGTGTTATGACATGAAAGTCATAATGAAACGTCATAATGAAACGTCAAGGAGAACATGTTGAATTTCATGATGTTTTGGCCGCACAATGGCCCGGGCGACCCTAAGGACCGTAATCCAGCCCCGCCGAAAGTCATAATGAAACGTCAAGGAGAACATGTTGAATTTCATGATGTTTTGGCCGCACAATGGCCCCAGGCTGCTCGCTGCAATATGTCAGTTCGTTCGGAGACCACTATGTTGTCTATAGCTTACAGCTTTCGAACAGCTCTACGAAAAGCACCCTGGGCCAAAGTACCACCCGAGTTTAATATAAAACCGCCCCCTACCCTCACACCCTGCAACAATTGTCTCGAGCATCTGCAAATAATCTGAGAATCCCCTCTCTGTGTCCAATTGCTCTGCTACCAATGTTCAACAG
Source organism: Mycena metata (assembly GCA_029378385.1). NCBI lineage: Eukaryota > Fungi > Basidiomycota > Agaricomycetes > Agaricales > Mycenaceae > Mycena > Mycena metata. The sequence continues at coordinate 20,340 of JARKIB010000787.1, read as the reverse complement.
CTGCTCCCACTTTGAGATCCGCAACAGCACTTTCTATAGTGTTTCTGGAAATCTCAATCTTCAAGTTGAGATCCATCCATACCCCCCGATTCCCCGCCGCCAGCCGCATCACAAATTATCGGGTGCTGCACGGAATTCACATAAGTCGCATACAGCGCCCCCGTATGGTGCGTTAGACTCAACTCGTTGAAGTGTCCTATTTTTAATCACATTTAGACCTATTTTCACGTCAGCGACTCATGGACTCAATTTCCGAAAGACATTTACCAGCAGGGTCTTCGTAATTACGCTCAGGAGCCATGACCGTCCCGCATCACCCTGAAATGCCGACTCTTCCTCCTTCCGAGAATTTCCCGTTTCCCATGTACGATTCAAATTAAGTTGAGTATTCTCGCGTATTGGAGTTGAAGCAACCCGGCCTCATGGCCGAGGTACACAGCCCCAACGAGTCAGGACCAGTCAGTACAATTCAGTAGGAGTCAGTGGAAGAATGTTAGAGAATACGGGAGGATATGGCGGAATATTCTAGGTACACAGGACATTTAGTATATAAGTAGCTACGGATTCTATGTGAACTCAAGTGTTTGCAGAGCTCAGCCAACCGCTAAATTATTATCTGGTTTCCCACATACTGAAACCTCAATATCGTGCTCATTCGAAATCCGATAGGCATGCTGGCACAACATTCACCATGTTCGAAAATGTCCATCACAGTACCCGCCACTGTGAAACAGCGATCAATATCCTGCACCACGTTGTTGTGTTGGATGCTCTGTACGACTCTGCCGACAGCTTTCGGGAACTTTCCAAGACGTTGGAAGGTCCTCAGGTTATCTTCCCGAGGTTGGGTTCAACACAAGGCTGGTCTGCTGAGTGTTGGCCATTTACTCTGCCTCATGTTCGCCTCATGTTCGCCTCATGCTGTCTCAGCCCCTGGGCTTCTTTGATACTTATAATACTAGACTTCCATATTTGGACTTTACCTTGTTGTTGAGTCCACATGCTCCCCATCTGATAATGCTGGATATTCCCCCTACTATACTAGAACTACTATTTAATAGCCTTAGAGTACATCCTGTTCTTCAGTTTAATAATTGAGTTGCTTTGCCTTCCCCGCATTGCCTCTGGGTTCCTTACGACTTATATTCCTCTCGCTCCTCTCCCGCTGTAGCGCGAGTAGTACACTCACCCTCGCTCCTGTGGTGTTGGTGTTGTGTTACTCCGAGCCGTCAGTACTCCTTCCGACAAGTTGAGTAGCTTCCCGACCCGATCTTGTCCCGATCTGCCCTCGCTGCTCGCTCGGCCCCTTGTTCACCTCCCCTCTGGACCTGGACATAACAGGTAAGTATACACTGACTAAGTCCATAACAGCTACTATACATGAGTACTTCACAACTTTGTACTTTGCGGACATGCATACATACACAGAAAACTTTCGGAGGTCATGACCTGAGTTTGCACCTTGCTCAAGCCACCAGGTGGAGGCCCCACTCAGCTCCACAACCCTGGGAAAGAGCAAAGCATCGTGAATTCATGTCGAAACATCAGGAATTTATGACACTCAAGAAAACCACCAAACGTGCAAGTCAACCATTGTGAACTGCATCGTGAAATTCAAGTACCCTTTCCTCACGAAAGAGCTGTCCGAAAGCTGTGAGCTGCAGACAACATAGTGATCTCCGAATGAACTGTCATGTTGCGGCGAGCACTTACAGCAAAGAGTACTCTCTTTCACTCACTGCCTTCCCAGTTGTAAACATTAACCATTCTATTAAGATTTGCTGCCCAATTTGTTGGGAGTGTTGAGCCCTATCCCCTTGGAGCCTACTCCATTTCACTCTCTCTGTCCTGCTGTGATTTTACAGCTTCGTTAACCGTGAATGTCCCTCCTATCAAATTCCTAATGCTGTACTACTGCTGTGTTGCCGTTCACACGCTGCCTCGCCGACGGAATCTCACTGCATTAGGACCCCTGAATATACACTTGGAGGCCAGGTCCCGGCCGGAGTGGATTTGTCGGGACAATCAAAAAGTTCCCACGCTTTTTGAGTATGCAGAAATCGTTCTTTTCAGCGACCGAGCATTTTCGGTTTTTTTGGGGTCGAAAATTTGGTCAATTTTTGTCGGGACCGGGTACCTGGCGTCGAAGTGCATATTCAGGGGTCCTACTGCATTCAAGGACCTCCTAGACTCAGCCTGAGTCTAGGTACCTATATGGACCTACATCAGACTTTGACATATTGATTGTGGCATTGTGCAACACCAAACAGCGCCAAAATGCCAGAAAATGCGACAATAGACAATGCCGACAATTTTTGATTTTTTTTTCTACCAATGCGCCCTTGTGCACTGGTTTATTCCCGTGGGAGACGCTCCCGATCCTGACACAGGAATGTGGGTGGTGGAGCCGGAGTACATCGGGGTGCATCCTTCACTGCAGGTGATCAGTGTCGACGCTATTGCGCGGGGCGGGCATTTCATTGGTGTAAGTGCACTTTCACTTTTCTGACGCCAAGCCATGAACATCACTAAAAGCAATAGCTGGCAAGGTGAGTAGTGATGTTCAGGGTCCGGCTTGCCCAGAAGCTGCCTCGGGCTTCAGCTTGAGCAATCTCAGGAATTGCTTGGGCTTGGAATGTGGAGCACATCAGGAAAAAAACACCTAGCTGCGGCATGCTGAAAGTACTATAGATCGCTACCATAGCACTGCATAGTTTGGTAGCTAGGTGGTTTTATTTCTGATGCAATTATTACATACACTTTCGGGTGTTTCGTGAATACGGGGCAACGATGCACAGTTTAAACCACTATGAATCAAACCAATGCGGTAGTCTGCACTCGACCTTGACAGTGTACCAGAGTGATGCTGAACCCAAGTCTTTTGTCCTCTTGAAGGCACCGCCGTGTTCGGTATTTGTTCAGAATCAGTATTTTTCGGGGTGTTTACCCCGTCAGACATTCTTGAGATAAATTTGTGCTGAATGAATTACACTGGCTTGGGGCCTGAGTATGCATATATGGAGTGCAGGGTATCATTGCATCGAGAACAAGTCAAGATTAGGACTTTTCTAGAGGTTTCAAATATTTTAAACCGTGGAAAAGCCGAAAGCCGGGGCTTAAGCCGAAGCCAGGCCAAGCCAAGCCAGTTCTCGCGGCTTTGGCTTGACGAATGCAAAGCCAAAGCCAGTGGAAGCCAAGCCAAAGCCAGGGTTTCAAAGCCAAGCCAAGCCAGAACATCAGTAATTGCTTTTGACTCAGTTTTTCCGTGTTCACGACAACATACTGCTTGCAGGTTTGTAATCCCGGGCGGTAGGCTTGGTAGGGATCTGATATTGGTCTGCGATGATCCATCCGGCCAAAACACCTGGGTCTCGGCATTCATTTCATGCAACTTCGTTTACGTCGAGACCGGTGTGGTTTGAACGTCCTTTGATTCATTGCTTATGTACAATCATTCAGAAACTGCGCGTTCACCGGAATTTCGTCCGTTAAAAGCGAGTCGGTACGCTGTCAATAAACTTCATTACTTGGTTCATATCAAGTAGTATCCCACTGAAGACTTCGTCTGCACCAACCCATTACTACCGATATCATGAAGCTCTCTATCTCTGCTGTCGTTGCCATTGCTGTCGCAGCTCCCGCCTATGCAGCTGTTGTCGCCCGCATTGAAGGCGATATCACCGCCAGAACTCCGCTCACAGTATGTGTGATTGGCCGACTTGCTAGTGGGTACTGATCTTCTTCTCATAGTGGTTGAGCATTGAGCAAGGAATCAGTAAGTACACCGATCTGATAACGATGGATTGCTCAATTATCCATTTAGCATACAAGAACAGTACTGAGACTGCTTTGGTCCCGCGTGTCGGCACTGGTAAAATCACCTCCCCAGTTTCTTATAGTGACTCACAAGCATGCCAGAGGTCGTCACTTGCTACAACACCGGCACAAAGGTACGAGATTATTATTCTCTCATACTCGGCCCTGACGATTTCTAGGCGGACCGCGCCCCGATTGTGTCAGTCATCGACGACTGGTGTGGGTATGTACATGTCCGGTCCCACCATTGGTTCAAGCTCATACTTTGTGTAGCAAAGTCATAGGCACCTCGGTGTCAAACGGACAAACCGTCTGGGTCGGTCAGACTTCTTGTTTGATCACACATCATTTAATCCACCCACCAGGCCCGCTATAACTATGGCACTTTCACCGTTTATGTCAGTGGTGAAGCCATCAATGGGTAAGCTTTCAATTATTTTCCATGTATGAAACAGGTGATTGAAGGGAGCTCCCAGCTGCGGGTTTACCATCGATGGAAATTGTAACCGACTCCTCCGCGAACCTGTCGATCAATGCAACACCGGCGGAGTGAATGGAAAACAAGGAGGATACGAGACTGATCTCTGTGGACAGTGGCGCACTGATCCCGGCTCCAATGGGTCGGATTTCTGAGTCACCATAGTAGGTCCTCAGCAAAGGCGAGGTTGGAGTTGTGGTTGCTGTTTTCGGAGAAAGAAAAAGAAAAGAAAAAAAAAGGTGGTGCTATTTGTTGAAACGCAATATGTTTGGCTACATGGTGGATGCGTCAAATGTTCAATGCCAAACACAGAGCTTTCGAGGTTGAATGGGTGGGCCAGTGAACTTGCGGTGCAACTTGAAGTATTATTTATTCCTGGGATCGTTGTATCATACCATCCCTGGTGGTTCCAAGGCTGCCGGAAAGCGGAAGAATCGTCTCTACCCTCTTCGGGTAGGCGAACAGAGAGGCGAATCAAGGAATGTGGCCGCCGACCTCCGATGCAGGACCAAGGAAGAAAGCCAAGGTATTGTTCAGAAGTCCTACATGAATGTCTTTCTCTTTTTTTTTTTTTTTTTGAATTGAATCCAGCTACGTTTTGGTATTGGCTGAGTTAGGCCGCCTCAGCGACCACTGGCAGGACACCCATACATCTGTCAATCAGGCTTCTACGCAGTTTGGGTTGCGCCGTTTGGGTGGGCCATTGCAGGAATGGCCTCATAGGAGGTCTATGCCGGTTTCTATGCCCGTTTGAGCTCAGGTATGTGGGTATTATATCCCAAATTTATTTGACTGATAATGCGCGGTTCAATAATAGTTACTTCAACACACTATCGACCTCTCATACTTGATCGCTTGAATGGTCAACAGCTATGTATGGAGCAACCCAGGGTTTGCTGATGTGTATAATATATTTGGCTAATCCTTCGATGGTCAAGCCTATATCCAACTTGATCAAGACATAGTTGACCTCCATGTGTGCTCAGAAGGTTTGTCCGACGGTTAATATGTACATGGTATCCCATTCCGTCGTTACATCCATTGATTCTTCAAGGTGGGTTCAATTTCGGGCATCTCGGGCATCTCTTGATGATTTGAATAGCGCCGTATTTCGGCCCCAGATATGTTGATTTTATCGTTAAGGTACTGTATGGAGTGGCTAATGAGTGGTAGATGGATTTCACGATGGCCAAGTTGACCGAGTTCAACGTCGACTTGGGTCTCGCATCATGGCCCCGGATGGGACCTTGCTAGATCCTTCCTTGAACTCGAGTTTAAACCCCACCCAACTCACCGTTGGATTCACATTCCGGCTAGGCTGCATGTTGGCTCATTTTACCCTGTTGAACGTTGAGTTCTACAGATCTAACCAACACCTCTGTCAAGCCAAATTCGGGGCTCGGTGAATCTTTCTTTGCTGGCATTATTTGCAGGATAGACTTGAATTGCAGATCCCAGCCCGATCCAACGCCGGTTCAATTTTCCTTCCTTAGGGATTCAGATTCATCGTGAGTGTCAATGCCGTTCATTCGATTCGAATACATTTCACTCACCTCCAACATAGTAAGTAAGAACGGCGTTCAACTCAATCCAACTCGACGTCGAATTTACCAACGCACACCGATTCGAAGTTTGAACCTAGCCTTCCCCAGGTACGCTTCAACTTGAATTCCTGATCCAATTTGCATTGCATTGCTGACCTTGGTTGCGTTTTATTTACTCAGATTAAACCAGGGCTCCGAATTTTCCCTGCTATTCTCCGCCGCCACTGCCAGTCCGCGCGTCGAATCCAATTTCACCTCAGGCTGGAGGGAAAGCAAAATGTTGAATGGTACGCACCCGATTCCATTCTGGCACCTTGAATTCAATCCTTCTTCTTCGCCGCTGCAGCTTGATTTGGATCCCCGCCTCCCGCGTCCTCAAAATCCCAAGCCCTTCAAGTTCCCAAGTCCAGGTAAGGCTTCGATTCAATTCGAGCGCGCGCAACTCTCAACTAACCCGATAAGATCCCACAGATTGCAGACGTCGAATTTATTCAAAGAGGTACGGAGGGACATGCGGTGGGTATGTACGGACTTGGAGAGAAGGACGGAAGGGATGGGAAGGAAAGGGGAAGAGATGGCGGGAGATTGGGCTGGACCCGGCGCCCAGATGCCGAGCAGTGCAGCGCACGGGCAAGAACGAGTTCCACGCAGTGCGCAAACTCGGTCTGTGTACGCGGGGATCGACGCACAAGCATACACGGCGTACATGGCGGACGGGGACTCGATGCGGATGCACAGACATGGCATGTGCATGTGCATGCACAGCTGTAGCATCGTCGAGTGTAAGTTTCGTGCAGTCTGCACTCAACTCGACGGTGCGCGCGGGTGCGGCGGGGAACGAGGGAAAGGAGGATGAGGGAGATAGAGAGGAGTGCGGGGACTCGACGCGCACATAATGCAGTGCGCCACCGACTCGACGGTGGGGTGCGGCGGTGGTGTACGCGAGCGCGGCGACGATGAGAGCAGGGGTGGGGAGATTGAGACGAGGTGGGGAGGTGGGGAGATGGTGGATGGGATGGGACTCGACGCGCACGCCTACGCACATGCTCGTGCGCACCGCCGAGTGTACGAGTCTGCACTCGATCTCGACGGTCTGTGTGCGGGCGCGGCGTGTGTCCGGACGCGAGCGCGCAGAAGGACGAGGGAGAGGGTGGGGTGGGTGAGGGCGAGGGTAGAGACGGGGACGGGCGCGGGGACTCAACACTTCAACGCGACTGGATGGCATGGGTGTGCGGCGTGCGCGTGGGTACAGCGGCGTACGCGAGTGCGGGCAACCAGGGTGAAGGTCGACAGGAGGGATGGGATGAGGGTTTGCAGCGCCGCGACGTCGAAGGGTAACGGTGGTCGGCACATTCCCAACGTCGCTGTCGAGGGCTCAATGTGGGTGGGTGTGCTGTGGGTCGATGTGAGTGAGAGAAAGGTAATGCACGTATGAGGAGAGTCAGGAGACGCATCGTTAACGGAGTGAATGCACGCGAGAGGTAACAAACGACTTTCTACGACTTTAAAATCCTGGCTAAACGAGAGAATATGAAATCGGGGGGCTTGTTTCCTCTTGCCTTTCGCCTCACCACACATCCTGTCCATAGTTTCAGAGTATTCGATAGTCGACGGAATTTGGCGGTGGTGGTTGCGGACAAGAGTGGCTGGCTTACGGCCCGGGGATCCGGAGCTCTTCCTTCCTCCACTCCATGGTGACTGGCAATCTGGCAGGAGCTGATGCCGGTTACATAAGCGCTCCCATCACCAAAATATCGGCAAATTTCTTTGGTCCATCGTAGCGCACCAGCAATTCACATTATGGCTCAACTCTTGCTGCAGGATCGCTTTCTGTTATCAATCTGCAGGGAATGTCCCGGCCAGATTTTTTATTTTCGGCTCAGTTGAATTTATATCTCGCGATTGTTGGAAGCACAAAATGTAGGAGCGAAAAATCGGAAAATGTACGCGGGACATTCCCTGAGGATCCTCCACACAAATCTTTGCGTATTTTTTCCAGAGCAAAAGACCAAGTATTGACTGTGCTATGATGGACCAAACAAATGCAGATTATAAGCATTGCACACGTCTCTACGGCACCTTGCATGCCCCAATTGCTCGAATGCTTGGTTATAACCACTTTTGGAACATTAAGAAACAGTCTGGTGTCCGAAATACGCCATTATCTTGAATGTATTTGAGGCCAGGAAAACAGTTCGACAGCGTACATGTAACTGCTATTTGAAGAGCCGTTTTAGTGGTTTAAATTTGTCCAAATGCTACAAAAGCCCTTGTATATAAGTAGAAAACATTATTTTAAGTTTAGATTGGTTTTACAAGGGCTTGCACGGGTGTGGTGAACAAGAAAGGTGGATTTGCCATCGAAATCAGCCGTTTGGCGGGCGGTACAAACATGCACAAACGGACATTTGATGTCCGCCAATTGCCAGTCACCACACTCCATCTTTTTGGTCCCGACTTTCAAGCTCCTTGGACCCTACTGAAGCAAGGATTTCGTGGCAAATCCAAGTCAAAACCCTGCTGGCCATCGTCGTTCCCGTCTTCCTCTTCGAGATCATCTTCGGTCAGTCCACCCACTTCGTTTTCTTTCGTTGTTTCGAACTTACATGTACTGAGCAGGCTACGCGGTGTGCGCACGCGGCTCCAAATGTATAGCGCGCCCTGGGGACTCTCGAGCGCTACGTTTGGGAGCTAATATTAATCTTCGCCTGCGCTATCAAGGTTGGTGTTTGCGCCATTAACGCCCCATAGGAGCTGGCTCATCGTCTTTCTTCCCTTATTGCCACTCTCTTTTGCTGCTTTAAAATAGGACCAACCAGAACAATTTAATAAAAACTCTGGCTACGCGTACGGCTGGACCGCGCAGAAGTCCTCACCGCGCGTCTTCCTCGTCGGTGGTCGTCTCCTCGACCCGACGCTAAATACTACACCCCAGTCCTCCATCGCCCTCAAAGCCCTCGGACGTTTCTTTGCCCCGAAGTACTCACGTTAGCTTGTTTTTGTACCATGGTGCGTCCGTTCCATTCTTTGTGAGCATCTCATGATCTCACCTTTGCAGAACAACACGGCCGCTCCCCACGCGCACGACCACGACGCGCACGACCACGCCGAGACGCCCAAACTCTCCGCGTCGTCCACCGCGCTGCAAAACGGTGTCGAAAACCACGACTATGCGGACACCGACGACGAGGGCGGCAAGAACGAGGGCTCGGAGTACTATCTGCGTGTGAAAGCGCATTATGACGCGGGCGGCGATCGTGCGAGGTGCGTCTCTCCGGCTGTCCTTCCTTCCTTCCTCTAGCCTCTTTATCCCCCTTTTGATATCATCTACTTGGATGCTGACTGACCGACTCCCAGTCGCCCACATGGTGCGCTCACCGGTGCGCGACGCGACCCGAGCGAGCCTCTCGCACTCGGATAACGACTCCCACTCGCCCGTTTCCTCCTCGTTAGGTTTGGCGCTCGCCCAGCACGGCGCGACACGACTGCTCTCGCACTCGCGCGACGACCTCCATTCGCACTCCCGCACGCCCCACTCGCACGCACACGCACACACACTCGCACGCCCCCAAAGACGCCGACCCACACGCCCGCGCTCACTGGTACGCCACGCCCACCCCTACTCGCACGGCGGCTCCATGAACCTCCGGCGCTTGTCCTCGCCCTCGTCCTCCGCCCCGGCCTCATCCCCACCCGCCTCCTCCCTTCCGGCTCCTGGTCGTCTGAAAGATTCTTAGCGACGAGGCTTTCATGGCCGCGGGGCAGCTCCCCATTCCTCCGGGCAAGCGTAAGCCCGAAGGATAATACCATGTGGGTTTCTCTTGGCTCTTGTTCGCGAAACCTGCACGCATACTCACCGATTCGCGATGCAGATCTTCTACGTCGTTGCGGTTTGGGGAGCGCGGTTTCGTTGCGTGGGAGTCTACTTCCTTTTTCTTCCTCTTGTTTTGGTTTTGGTTTGCGGGAAGGGGGAGGGAGGCGTTCTTTGTGGGCGTGAGGCGGCGCCGCTGCCACGAGCGAGCGTTCGGATACCCCCGTCACTGTGCTGTTCTGGCCCCCTTCCTTCCTGGTGGAGTTATCGGGAGATGGGTAGCACGGTGATGGGGAGAGTGAGCGCCAGGCGGGGCGTGATGGGGAGCGGGTACAGAGAGAGTGTGTAGTGAACCGCACGCACGCTCTCGTCGCGTTCGTGTCGCCTCTGGCCACTTTACCTTATTTCATTATATTTTCTCCGATTCCTTCCAATTGTACTAACAAATGTCTAGTGGTGCGCCCGCCCACGCAACACGCGACACGACCGGAGCGAGACGCCGCTGCTGCTCTCGTTCTCGCATGCGCACGCGCACTCGCACCCCGCGCCCGATGCGCACTCGCACTCGCCCCCCTTCCCCCGCGCAGGCCCCAGGAGTCAAACAAAACAAAAAACTGCCCACTCCCCCTCTTCTCCGCGCGCGCGCACGCCTCGTCGCACGGTAAAGACCCCACGCCCACGCCCACGCCCACGCCCACTCGCACGGCGGCTCCACGTCCTCGTCCTGGGCGCCCCTAGCGTCATCCTCACCGGCCTCCTCCTCGCGCCGTGAGGTCTACTTCGACCCGCGATCAGTCTTGCTATCGCGGGTATCATCTCGCGGTTTCGGGAGCGCGGGAGCGTTGGGTGCACGGGTTTCTTCCTTCCTCTTACTTTTTTATTTATTTATTCCGTTTTGGTTTGCGGGAGAGGGAGAGGGGGAGGAAGGTGTCGTTCTCGAGGACGAGAAGCGATTTGTGGGGTGTGCGGGGCGATGCTGCTTCGATCGATGCGAGCGAGCGTTGTGCTGTTCTCGAAGCGGGAGGATGTTGGCGGGAGATGGGGAAAGTGGGTGTGGGGCAGGGGTGACTGGGAGCGGGTGCGCCGGTGCGGGTACGGAGGGGGCGAGTGTCGGAGGGAACTGCACTCGCTCTCGCACCCTCGTGTCGTTTGTGTTGCCCTGGGGAGGAAACGAGCTGGCAGAGGATCGTCTGAGGGAGTGTGCAGAGGCGAGGTGCAGATATGGATGCGGGGTGCATGTGCGACGGAGGGACACGAGCTGGCGCGCGCGGTGGGCCGTGGCGCTCCGGTCGATACGATTCTGAGGGTACCAGTCCGGGATTGCCGATGCTCAGTCGGACGTGATCGCCATCATTGAGCTGTGGTGATTGCGAGGGGGCGCGCGTCGCGGCGCAGGCCCTAGCCGGAAGAATCCCGACGCGGACGCGATCGTACTGGCGGGACCCGGCCGCTCTTCGTGGTGTTACTTTATCCTGATTTATGTGTGGCGGTGCAAAAGTTTTGAGCTTTGTGCGTCCGGCATAACCTCTCCAGCTTCTGTGCTCTTCATACCAAAAAATTCTTTGTTATGCTATATGATAATCTCAAATTCCCCGAGCGCGACTTTGCGACTTGGTGCATAAGATGTGAATGCGACCATGGCAAGACATGTTCTTTTTTTAAAACCTGACAGCGGTGTGATTCTGATTCGAAGGCTGTACAAGGTACTGACAGCCTTGTTGTCCGCCCCGTTGTCTCCGGCCTTGTCCTCAGCCATGTCGACCACACCTCCCCCAACCTCTGGCTCCCCAGCTCCTCCTACAACAGGAGGAACATTTTTGCGCCCATTCAAGGCTCCACCCAAATCAAAGTCAGATTGGCTCACATCTGCAATCCTCACAGCAAAGACCATCACGGCGGCAGCGGAATGTGCTCCATTTCCCTACATCAAAGGAGTCTCCGGGACTGTGTTGATTCTTTTGGAGACAGTTGTGGTGTGTCTCCGAGCATCTAAATTGAATGACTTCCGATGTACGTTGTCGCAGACAGTGAAGAAGAATTGCGAGGACTTGGAAGAGCTGTGCAATAGTGCCACCGAAATTATAACCATTCTGCATGACCAGATTCTGGCCCACGGGAATACCGCTGCCATCAAGTTCAAAGGCCTGTGCGAAGAAGTTGAAAGGTGCGGTAATTTTTGTATTGGATGTTACTTGTTTCTAAGCTATTCCAGCTACCTTGAAGCAGTAATCCTTGCAATCCAGAATTTGCAAGACCAATCCAAAGGCTTTCGGGGACGAGTCAAGGAATTCCTAATGTCAAGCAACCTCACAGATGAGATTGCGGGATATCAGACACAAATTCAAGGAGTGTGCTCTAAACTAAAGGCAAGGTTCCCTTAAATCTATTGCAATGATTTCATCTAATTAAATTTTAGCTGATGGCCATTGTTGAGACCAACTTCAAAGTAGGTGAGATTCACGCCATTGTAACAGCCCCAAGTAGGTTTTATGGTCTGTTACCTCATGTTGAAGCCTGATATTTCCAGGTTTTACCATGATTAAAGCCGTCGAGAATATTAACAATTGTCCTCCTCCATCCAGGATCTTTCAAGGCAGACAGGCAATCTTGGACAAGATGCATCAATTCTTTGGTAAAGACTTAAGAAGCCAACACATTTATGTGCTACATGGTCTTGGTGGGGCTGGGAAGACACAGATCGCTCTGAAGTGCATTGAACAGTCAAGGTTCCTACCTTTCCTCCCCCAAAGAAAGTACCACTGAATTCATTTCTCAGCTTCTCCGACATCTTTCTTGTTGACACTAGCAAAGTTGAGACAATTGAAACAGGTCTGAAGAGTATAGCTGTGTCCAAAAATGTTGGCAACTCTGCACAGGATGCATTGAGGTGGCTTCAATCCAACCATAACAAATGGCTCTTGTGCTTCGACAATGCTGATGACCCAAGAATCAACCTCAATGATTTTCTCCCAAAGTGCAGCCATGGCAACATCATAATAACCACTCGGAATCCTGACCTGCGGAGCTACGGAGCTCACACCTTTGTGTCTGACATGGAAGAAGCAGATGCAACCACCTTGCTACTTCGAAGGGCAAACAAAGAAAACTCTGAAGAAAACTTCAAAGTTGCAACTCAGATTGTAAAGGTCAACATTTAAACTAAATCATGAACAAAATTCTGATGTCTCCTACAGGAATTGTATTACCTCCCACTTGCAATTGTCCAGGCTGGTGCATTCATCTCAAAGTCTGAAGACCTCGAAGGGTACTTGGCTCTGTACCACAGCAATCAGACCAAACTGCTTAGTGAAAAGGCTGCTCAGTCTCATGATGACTATGCTCAAACAGTCTTCACAACGTGGCAGATTAGTTTCAACCAGCTTAGTCATCTTGCAGCAACTTTATTACAGCTCTGCTCCTTTCTACATTATACTGGGATTTCGGAAGAGATATTCAGCATTGCTTCAAAGTATAATTTCCCATCATGGCTTCCACCTAGAGAGGAACTGGAGGAGCCACTTGAATTTCTCTCTCATTTTGTTGGGCCCACAGGGGAATGGAATTCTCTCAAGTTCCTGGATATCACCACTGAGATCAAAGCCTACTCACTGATCAGTTTTGATGCAAAGACAAAGCTGTTTTCCATCCATCCACTGGTCCATGCATGGAGTCAGAGTACCCTGCCCAATGAGACACCACTTCGGTCCTGCATGAGCTCCATATTGGGCATGTACATTACAAAGATCCCAGAGAATGAGATAGAACTAGCCTCAGTGCGGCTTATACCTCATGTTGTTCTACTGAAATTTGTCAACCCTGATGGAGTAGCTGACTTCAGGAAGGCATTTTGGGATATATACTATAATGCAGGAAAGTTCAAAGATACACAGGACATTGCTGAACAGGTTCTTAAGAAGTCCCAACTTCTTTTGGGAGAAGACCATCCACACACACTGTTGGTGATGGGCAACCTTGCCTCAACATATTTCAGACTGGGGAAATCCCAGAAAGCAGAGGGGCTGCAGGTTCTGGTGCTGGAGAAACACACCAAACTCCTGGGAGAAGATCACCCACACACACTGCTGGCAATGGGCAACCTTGCCTCAATATATTCCAAACTGGGGAAATCCCAGGAAAGCAGAGGTGCTGAATTTTCTAGTGCTGGAGAAACACACCAAACTCCTGGGAGAAGATCACCCAGGCACACTGTTCGCAATGAGTAACCTTGCCTCAACATATCATGATCTTGGTGAGTTCCAAAAAGCAGAGGAGCTCAAGGTTCTGGTGCTAGAGAAACGCACCAAAGTCCTGGGAGAAGATCATCCTGGGACACTGTTGGCAATGGGCAACCTTGCCTCAACATATTCCAAACTGGGGAAATCACAGAAAGCAGAGAGGCTGCAGGTTCTGGTGCTAGAGAAACGCACCAAACTCCTGGGAGAAGATCACCCAGGCACATTGTTTGCAATGGGCAACCTTGCCTCAATATATTCTGATTTAGGGGAGTTCAAGAAAGCAGAGGAGTTTGAGGTCCTCGTGCTGGAAAAACGCACCAAAGTCCTGGGAGAAGATCACCCAGACACCCTGTTGGCAATGGGCAACCTTGCTTCAACATATTTCAGACTGGGGAAATCCCAGAAAGCAGAGGGGCTGCAGGTTCTGGTGCTGGAGAAACGTGCCAAACTCCTGGGAGAAGATCACCCAAGCACACTGTTGGCAATGAGTAACCTAGCCTCAACATATCATGATCTTGGTGAGTTCCAAAAAGCGCAGGAGCTCAAGGTTCTGGTGCTGGAGAAACACACCAAACTTCTAGGTGTGGATCACCCAGACACACTGAGAGCCAAGGCCAACCTTGCAGTCACGTATCATAGTTTGGGTGACTTCAACAAAGCACAGAGCCTGGGGCTTGAGATCCTCCAGCAGCAAAGAAAAATCTTGGGTGACAAACATCCTCACACCATCCTTGCTATGGAAAATCTAGCAATATTGTACCAAAAGCTTGGCAAACAGGAGGAAATGGAAGAGCTCAAGCAGCTAATCATGGATACCAAGGAGTCATTGTAGCATATGTATAACTCTCAAGTACCGGTGTTCTGTGTGCATATGAACATAAATTTAGAGGCCCCTTATTTACTCTTTTTGAAGTAAGCACACCGTAAGAACTTTTCCTAGGCATTGACCTTGACCCGTGGCAAGAAAATACCAGCAATTGCAGTCATATTATAAACAGCATTTTGGTTGGGTAAAAACCTGTCATGTTCTCATTACAAATCGCGATTTGATGGCGACTAGGCCGGCCCGGTGTCGATGCAATGTCAATGTGTCTTTCCTTCGCGGTAAGTACTCTACCTCATGCTTTATCACTCCTCCAAGTCAGAAGCATATTAAATCACATGAGGACACATTATATTGCTTCAACACGTGCCATTATCCTCGGCAGTCCAATCTTTTCACAGTTGGCTGTTTGAATCCACTGTCCAGGTATATCCAATGCATCTCATTTTGGTAGTAATTTTTTAACTGACTTTGGACCTTTGATCACAAGACTTCAAATTCATTACAAGAGATTCAAGGTTTTCAGCACAATTTACAGTGTAAAATGCTGTTCGTTTTTTTAGACATTTGTCACTGAAAAAGTAGGTAGAAAACTTGTAGAATTTTCACTATTTTTGAGCTCAAGGTGAAAAATTCAAAAGAAAGACAAAAATTAACTCAGAATCCTCGCGTACTGCTTGAGGGCTTTGACGGTGGGCACAATACTGTTTCTCTCACTTGTCTCCTAACACTTAGTGTCTTGTCCGTTTCTGTGTTTTAGCGCAGTTTGTGCTTTTACCAGCCAAGTGCATTTGGCACCTTTTCAAAGACAATTCCATTACCGTTCAATATCATTTTTGAATATCCCCTTGGACTTTGGCCAGGTGGTGCAATGGTAATACCTGCAATCAAAATAAATATTGTTTCATATTTCATTGTGAGCTCCTCATTTGAGAAAGACATAGAAACTAGGCACATAAATTAACTTGATATTAAATGTGTCCCAAAATTCAGATTATAACTCCCTGAACCTCTGCTTCTTCATCTAATTCCAGCTCAGTCTCAGAATCATCCTCCACTTCCTCCTCCTGCCACTTTCCCCAAGGGTGCAGAGAACTCAAGAAGACGGGCCAAGTTGTTTTGGTGTCGCTCCTTCACATCTTGGCAAGTTTCTCATCAATAGTTTGGAGTTGCTTTACTTGAGATGAGCGCTTGAAGAGTGATCTTGCTGCCTCCTAATGCTCTAAGGCATGTAGCAAATCATCATTCTTCTCAGAAATGTCTCCCAGTCGGATCATGCATTCCGCTCTGCTTTGATGGACATCCATTTGGGTAAAACCCTGCAATGCTA
This sequence comes from Mycena metata, assembly GCA_029378385.1. Classification (NCBI taxonomy): domain Eukaryota; kingdom Fungi; phylum Basidiomycota; class Agaricomycetes; order Agaricales; family Mycenaceae; genus Mycena; species Mycena metata. Next base: position 4,303 of record JARKIB010000787.1, on the reverse strand, counting down.
CTGTGAACAGGAAGACAGCAGTGAATTGATCATGCCCGGCAAGAAGGATGTCTCCAATGAATTGGAAGGCCTTGTAGATTTTAAGCTTTTCTTTCCCCTTGAGAGAGCACACAAGGAAAACCACACTCCATGCTGAATCGTGTGAGTCTTTCCAACGACTGACATCTCCTAGACTCTCAAGGCAGCACCCCACTAACTCAGGGTCTTTCCCTCAAACTGCTCTAAGACATTTGCGGAATAACACATCTGACATATCCCCTTTGCAAAGATTCAGATTGGCCTGGAAATAATCACAGGCAATTGAGAGTCTTGTGGATCCATTTACTTTGAAGATTGTCTGTGCTAAATCAATCTTCCTTTGTATCTCATGTATTGCAAACCCCATAGACAACTCAATGTCAACAATGTTGATTAGTACAATTCCATGTATGTGATGATTGTTCCCTGCAACCTGCAACAGTCTCTTTGAGGATTTGGTTCTGGATATCATGTGCTTCAGCATACTCTGATTTGAGTGAATAAATCTCGCCCAGCATCATTTGGAGTGCTTGGCCCTCGTAAGTGTCAAGTAGGCTACACAAATCTAAGAGGGCTCTTGCTCTCTTAGTCAGTGATATGCATTGGGGGTAATCACCCAGTTCTTTCCAGCTCAGAGTCTCCACACGCAGTCTACATGCTTCTTGGTACATATAACCAGAAAGCTTGGCCTGCTTTTGTACTTCTTGTGCATAGACTTGACTTGCAAAGTATTCACCAGCACACCATTTGACCAATGACAACTGAAAGAAAGCATCTGATTGTTTTCTGCTGTTTCCAGTTGACTGTGCCAGAGTGAGGGCATGTTGACTATATTTTATGGACATCTGGATGTTTTGATTATGTTCAAAGTTGTAGTGTGCTAGTCCCCCATAAAAGTTGCCTGCAAAATTTGTATAAGGTTCATTACATCAGTATAAGGGAGAAACTTACATTTCAGGTTATAATGTCATCAAAGGAGTGGCAAAGTTCTTCGGCCCGAGTCACCAAGTCATTTGAATGAAAGGGTGCCAGTAACCATGATGTAAAAATCTCTGTGATTACACAAACCTCTAATGGGGGATTTTGTAGTTGTGGAAGCATTGGAGTGATTAGCTCAAACAGAGGCACAATGACTGCTCCTCCTGTTCCATTCACTTCACTGAATCGGCTTAGATAACAGGCACAGTAAATAGTGTCAAATAGATCTGGATGTCCTAGGTACAGACCATTCTGGAGGATATTCTGAATATTTGCAATGTTTGATGCAACCCGGAACCGTGTCAGAGTATCTGATTGCTTGCCCCTATGGTGTCTGCACAATTCAAGAATTTCCTTGAAATATTTGAGAAGTGGCCGAATCATGTGGTCTGTTGGAGGCAACAGCTTCGGCATGTATTATCTGATTGGCATCAGAACCTTGAGTCGTTTATCCTGATCACTATAGGCCAAAGCAGTGCGAAGCAATGCCACCTTACAACCAAGGATATCCTGAATCGGAAATTTGCTTTGCTTTAGTTCCACATCTGAAAGACCATCTGGAAGTATTGACAACAGACTCAACAGATCCTGACAATGAGGTATGGATGTGATTCTGGAACTGGACAATGAGATTGAGATCGACAATTCAAGATTGGATCTTTTGTCATAACCCTCTGATAGAAGAGAAGTTCTCTCAACCTCCCAGCGAGACAAAATCCTGAAACAGCCTTCCGTATCCACCAGATGAGCCAGGAGATTGATTACAAGTGGGATATTGTCGGTGAGGCCAAGTACCTGGTCTACATCATCTGACAAATGTCTGTCATCTGCAATGTCAAGGAACATTTTCTGAGCGGCCTTTTGCGGCAGTGGTTGCAAAGGCAACAAAAGTGGCCGAGTCCACTTGACTTTGGACGGTCTCTCTGCTCCTCGCATCGTGATCTGTCACTTCATCAGTTACAGTAACTTGAAGGAAAAAATGTACAAACCATCATTGCCAAGCTGGTTATCTCTGTGAGCAGAGATAGGAACTCCTCAATTTCATTACGAGAGTCTACTGGGTCCCATGGTGTCTCCAGGTTATCAAGAATCAACAAGGTCGGTGGAGCACTAGACAGGTGCCACAAAACTCCTTGAGTAAGGTCTTTCCCTGATTTGAGTCCTAGATGTGCCCCAATAACACCGGCAAGTTCAACTTGGTTTGTTGTTGAACCATCACATGCAACAAAAAACCAATTGTCATTGTATCTGACAGCAATGCTGGTGTGATGTAGGACTGCTCTGGATAGACTAGTTTTCCCCATCCCACCAGCTCCTAGGATAGCTATTCTGGGGGAATTTTCACCAAAAAGCTTAAGGATATCCGCAAGTTCAGTTTCCCGACCATGAAATATCCTTGGTTCTGCTGGCAGCATTGAGATAGAGTTGAAACTGAGATGGGTTTGAGTAGGTAACAAAAGGTGAAAAATAATATCACCTTGCATATGAGCTGGAATAGACACCACTAATCTGTACAACAGTTATGGTGAATACTTTGATATGGTCTGATCACATACCAAGGATGCTGAATCTGAGAGTGTCTCAATAATATTGAGCACCTCCTGATGTCTGATATGCGCATTTTCTTGCATTTTTTCAGTGTCTATCCTGAGATTAATAATCTTGATAAGCAAGGCTGTCAGTTGAACAGATACGCCTTCATGCAGGAAAACATTTACCTGAAAGAAACTCAAGGTTCCAGTTGCAGCTTTGCCTTGCAGTCTTTAAGGCAAGGCATTCAATTCACCTTGCCGAGAAATTTCTTGGAGCTTCAAAAAATGTATGAATCTTGTGGAGGTCCTAGATAATTGGTCAATGAAAGGTAAAGGAAGACTAAGTATAGGGAAAATACTGGTCTAAATTTTCGCAATATGTTCCATACCCTCGGGGCTAACTCTGCCCCAGTACTGACTTGAGATAAACCATATATTCCTTAAGCAATTCCTGATAGTGCTCATCAAGTCAACACAGGCTTCGTAAACTTGAGTAGAGGTTCGAGGCTCAAGATAGCAGAGATTGTGGAGTCAGTAGGGTATGGGGAAGAACTTAAGTGGTGCAGCTACTTAAGTGAAAATATGATTACCTTAATTTCCTGTGTCCGGTAATTTCGGGCACTCACTTAAGTTGTCCTTTTATTTCAAATTCTTATTGTGGTATATCGACTGGGTAACCAATTAAGCATTGCTCAATCATTAATAACTGTGGAATTACCTCTGGCCAATTTCAGAGGGATTGTGTAGTATTAAGATGGCCTCGAGGCCAGTGAATCTTGAGATTGTCAACAAGAAAGCTGTAGGCTACTCCTTGTAAGAGTAAAACATGTTGAGACATGACCTAGACGAATTTCCGCTGTGGTTTGGTGACGAGGCATGTTGGTGAGATGACGGGTCATAGCACTTGAAATCACTCACATCCTTATATGCTCTGGAGTCCGGTGAATTCCTAGTCTTATGTGCTACTATTTATGTCCTTTGTCTTGAGGTCAAGATGCATTTGGGCATATTATCTATTTGGAGTTTCATCCTGACATATCCACAGTTGTGGCTTGCATTTAATCTGTGGGGTGCCTTATGTGCTTTACTTGTTTTTTGTTCGTTCTCCTGAAACAGGGCCTAATCTATGGCGGTCACTTTGCACATTTATTATTCCGGGCTTTTTTCACTTTTCCACCCTTTTTTTCAGGTTTTCAACTTTCTGTACCTTTTTTTTTTTTCATGTTGCCTCTTCCAGCCACATTATTTGTCTTGTGAACAGAGGTTGTCATTGGTTGTTCCATAATTGAAGTGAACTTTACATGAAGCAAGATTTCAACTATTTTTCTCGGTACGGGGGCTGTGCATGCCGACTTGCTGCTTGATGGCCTCGATCGGCACAATGTGCCAAGTTCACACATGTTGGTTCTAAAACTAGTCAAGTGTGCCTGTGAAGGGCTCAGTGCTCACCATACTACATAACAGCCTGCAGAGGTTAGCAGCAGGCTCTACCTCAGAGGCAGAGGTACAGGATTGATTGGTCCCGGCCATCAGTCAGTGATTCCTCCTCAAGCCCCTCGAGCAAGTCAATCGGTCCGCGGCTCGCTGTATTACTGGGAGCTTTCGGACGGCATCTCTCGTGGCCCTGGAAAAGGAAGCAGCCATCCTCCCAGCACACCTTCGAGTCGAACGCGACACATTACTCACCTGGATAGCTCGTTTTCTCACTCTCCCATTATCACACCGCATCCATCATCACATCAAGGACACCATCCTGAATAGCCCAAGGACAGCAA
>JARKIB010000786.1:0-26875 GCA_029378385.1 Mycena metata | reverse complement strand
AAAATGTTCTCGGACAGATCGCTTCGGTCTTCGCTGCGCCGGCCGTGATGCTCCTCACCTTAACATTACCGGTCGTTGTAACGCCGTACCAATCCCACCACCATTCTCGCGAGAAGACACCCGATGAAGAGCCTAATCTTATCGATTTTGAAGAAGAGGGAATCGAGCGAATCCTCATTGCGGAGGAAGAAGTCGAGGAAGAGATGCATGGAATGTCGTACAATAAGTGGCTAACGGCTGCTCAATGTACTTGCGGGCCGCTGTTCGGTGCCGCCGTATTGTTCGGTGTGTATTTTCCTTTTCTTTGTCCGCCTTGCTGAACAACCGCAGGCGGAAATAAACACCAAATGGGCGCTCCTCTCCGCTGGCATGTTGGGTTTGCCGCATCGGTTCTCGTAGCACTGTTGTGGAGAATGGCGAGCATCCCTCATTCCGCATGACCCGATGTTCGATGGGCTTCATCGTCGCCGTCGTGTGGATCATGGCCATTGCCGATGAAGTCGTAAAAGTGTTACAGGTATGATTGAGCCGTTCCTAAGCATTTTGACTGACGACTGTTCAGACCTTTGGTTTCATATTTGGGCTCTCTGATGCGATTATTGGCTTGACCATCTTCGCAGTCGGTAACTCGCTCGCTGACCTTGTGGCGAACATGAGTGTGGCGGTAAGTGCTGGCCTTCACCGGAGTAGAGACTGTACTTATCGCGACTAGGTCTTTGCTCCCATCATGGGCTTCTCTGCATGCTTCGGAGGGCCCATGCTCAATATTCTGCTCGGTGTGGGGATATCGGGATCGTACATCACTCACAATACCGGGGAGCCGTATAGCCTGCAGTTCGGCAGTACCCTCCTCGTCAGCACCATCGGCCTCCTCATCCTCCTTGCAGCCACCCTCGTCGTGGTGCCGCTGAATGGGTACCACTTGACACGGACTTGGGGCATAATCCTCATTGCCTCGTACACTTTGATAATGGCTATCAATGTCGTTGTTGAAGTGAAACATATATATTAACACACTCGTGGACTGTACTATGTAGGATAATAGACATTTTATTTTCCCCTAAAGGCGTACGACTCGAGCGGCATTTACGGTCGCGGCAAAATATCCGACCAATTAATCATTCAAGTCCTGTCGCATTCGGCTGATATACATAATACTGTCACCCCTCATGTGCTATCATCCTGTATACAGTATAGTGTACATCGTGGACTGAGTTTTCGGATTTGGATCGCTCATGACGAAGTCCAAGGGTCTAAGTATTTTCTAGACTCCCGATCTTCATCCGACTTTAGCTCAGTTGGAAGAGCATCAGACTGTAATTGGATAACGTAATCTCATCTGGGTGTCGCCTGTTCGAACCAGGCAAGTCGGATACCTTTTGGAACCTTTTTATCTCTTCCCTGGTTCCTGAGGAACCTGGGGAAGTCAGGGAAACTCGGCAACATGCCCCGATCACGACCTCTATTTTTACACTGGCCTTGCTAGTCGCTCCCTCCACGGCAAAAATGCACTAAGGGCCGATAGGGGTCGCGGACTTCGTGCTTTTTTGAATAGAGTTGCCCTTTAATTTTTGTGCCTTTAATTTTGCCTTTGACTTGTGATTATACAAAGTTTGCGCGAACGATGTTTTTTTTTTTCCTCTTTCGCTGTGCCGCATTGATTGCGTTAATTTAATCAGAGCCCGGTGGTATTCGTGCAATGGTCTCCCTCTTGTATGTAATAGCGCGGACAATTTTTTGAAAGTAGGTCGTTGTGAACTGCGGCAGTACGATTTTTTTTCTGGGTGTTGATCGAGTTTGATGGCTCACCACTGTTCGTGAAATAACACTGATTCGGCTACAGCGTCTCGCATAACCCTCATAAATGGCTAAGGAAGTGAATGATAGAGCCGTAAGGATGGAGATCTGCTAATATCGGATGCCTCGTTTACGTAGTCTTACGTTTTTTTAGAGTATCTGCAAGTCGGTTCCTGCCCTTTGACGGCAAAGATATGGATCCATTTCAATTCATAGCTTTTGCATTCAAAGCCAACTGAGTAAACAGTCGCAGTGAGCTTCTTACGTTTCGCTTTAGCCATGTTGAAAACACGAGCTTCAACAAGCATAGTTTAGGGCAACGAAACTACGCGCAGCGCAAGAGAACTCGAAATTCGTCAGCCAAAATCCCACCCGACCCAGCCTCTCACATTCGTATCTCTGTTTGTCTAAATGGCAGTCCGGCAACCACCTTGAGCATAATTTCCTAATTTGGCGTTGAGCGGTTGTTTGAGTCGGTCGGCCGAGACAAACAAAGCTCCAAGGTCGAAAACTCGCGTCCCGTTGGAATTACGTTCAGCGAACTTGGTTCCAAGTTGCCGCTTGCGGCCAGCTCCACCACCACCGCGAACTAGGACTCCTGAAAATACCCTCGTAGGTCAGGTCCCAAAAGTCCAAAATCCGTTGTCGAATCTGGGTCATTTTTGTCGGGACGGGACCTAGCCAAAGGTGCCGCAAGCACTCCAAAAGGGTAATTTTCCCCTCCCACGAGCCGGAAAATCACAAAACTTTCTTCGGCTGTCCTTTCTGCACTATTTTGTGCGTTTTTCCGCGTTTGTCCAGCTGGAATAGTCATTCCCGAGAGTTTCGCGCCAAAAAATCCGCCAGAACATGCCTCGAAAGTTGGCCAAGATTTGGGCTTTTTGTCGGGACAGGACCTGGCATTTTCGCCGTGAACCTCAATTTTTGTCGGGACTGAACCTGGGTTGAGAGCCTCAAAACGTGAATTTTTGTCGGGACGGGGTCCTGGCCTACAAGGGTATTTTCAGGGGTCCTCGCGAACTTGTCTGGTTCGAACAGGCAATAAAGTTCCATGATACGAATTTTTCGCCTGTTCGAACCAGGCAACTCGACACAGGAATTACTTTCGACAAAAAAAGTCGAGCAATGTAGCATCTAGGAAACAATCGGACAGCAGTTGGAGATAATGTCCTCGGAAACAAGAATATGATACATCAACAAGATATTCTACATTACTGTACTACAACTCGGTCAGAACGGAGGATACTCGGAGATGGAGCGGTCGCTTACTTTAGAGGCCACCTCCACCAAGGATATACTCGATTGCGGAATGCACATTTCCAGCTGTCGCAAGAAGAGCGCGCACATTCTGGGAAGCGTTGGTGAATCCCATGTCCTGCAATTGCTGGGATGATATTATTTGGTGAATACGTTAAACTAGAGCGTACATGGGACAAACCTGCAACTGGACCTGGAATCTCTCCTCGGGAGGCCGCGCATCAGCTGGTGGTGGTGCAGGGGCACCGAGCCCGCCAAAAAATTGAGCCATCAGAGCCGGGTCCATTGCGTTAGCTGGCGGTGCACCGGTGCCTGCTCCAGCGGGTGGCGGCGCACCCATCAGCTGAGCGAGTAGCATTGGGTCAAGGGCAGGGGCGTTGGCTGGCGGGGCGCCGGTGCCTGCTCCAGCGGGCGGCGCTCCACCCATGCCCATAAGTTGAGCAAAAAGCGCTGGGTCAAAGGGAGGGGCGCCGCCACCAGGGGCACCAAACAGATTGGGAAAAGCGGGGGCTGCGGGGGCAGCCGGAGTGTTCGTAGAAGGGGTAGAGCCGGGGATACCAGGCGCAGGGAAGGCCGCACCTCCACCCCCACCCATTCCTCCGTTTAACACTGACGCCATTTGGAGCATCCGTTGCAGGTTTTCTGGGCTCGATCTAAGTGGGAATCAGATTTTCGCGTAAATTGCGGACTGCTAGCGCGTACACCATCTGCCTGAAAGTCTCGCTCTGCATCAGATTGCGGGCCGCCGGTCCCATTCCCGCCATTTGTGGATTGGATGCTATTATTTGTTCCATAATCGCGGGGTTTGACATCATTGTAGACATTTGCTGGAGGAACTGGGGATTGTTCATCATCCCTTGCAACTGGAAGAACGTCAGTTGGCTCAAGCCCGACAGAGTCGAACATACCATGTTGGGATCGTTTGCGTTCAAGCCCATGTCTGCAAAAGGATTCAGTCCCGCCATGGCACCGAAGCCGGCGTGGCTATTGAGCAGGGTCAACGGATCGTGTGGGTTCTGGCCAGCTTGCATCGTCGGCAACTGTTGTGGGGCGGCGGGCTGCGCGGACGTCGATGCAGCACCGGAACGAACGGCACCTTTGACCATGTGGATGGTATGTGTGGATTGGATCTTGTAGACGGACAATAAATCGTCGTCCTTGGAGTATTCGTCAGCCTCTTGCCGCTCAAGTTTCGCAGAACTTTACCTTCAGAACTCGCCCTAGATGAACGCGTTAAGCACAAAATTAATGCACGATATACACCGGTCGCACCTGAATAGATGAGACGTTGTCTGTCGGCCTCCACATCTGACTTCTCCGCGATAGCCTGCTTGAGCTCGAGGACAGTTTTATCGGTCGTTATCGTGATCTGAAGCTTCAATTCGCTCGGCCCTGGCGTGTTTTAACGAGGTAGTTGCAGTGCACGGCGAAGGAGACTACCTTTGACATTTATCTGAATTTCTGGAGCTGGAGTTTCGCCGGACATGACAGTGACCGCTTAGAAGGAAAGTGTTGTCGGTTGTTGTCATACAAAACGTCGACGAGCTTCGGCATCATTCTCTGACGTAAGTTACCGGCTGAAGGATTCAATTCTTCCAACTAGATATTATTTCGCACAAACCCGCAACGATATGTAGTGAGATATGTGTTCAAGAAATTAGTAGCAAAGTCCAATGTAATCCGTGATCCGCGAAATGAAAGCATTGAATGATAGATAGATCGTGAGCGGGTCGTTATAGGTATTCATAAAAAATCAAAAGAGAGTGAGAAGAATTCACATCACAACACACCACTTCCCTTTCTTCTCCTCCGGATGGTGAGTTTCGGTAATGGTTTCGGTGGTGGGAGAAGGTGCTGAGGGATGGAGGGAGGGGAGGGAGGGAGAAGTGGGTTTTGGAGCAGTGAATTCGCCTTGGGCGATGTCCATGGAAGCTCTGCCTTCCGGCACCTTCGAAAACCAACCTCCGGGGAAGAAAAGAGACGACGCCGTGGATTCTAGCCTCGAACGAGGTGAGATGGGCAGTTCGTCTGGGTAAGTGTCTACTTCTTCTGAAGCGTCCGGAGTCCTAGAAGAGGTCAAAATGTAGTTCAATGAAGAATGCTACAATGGGCTTACTTGGAAGTATCCACCATGAGCGGAAAGGCTTGTGGCTTCGAATCGGGAAGTGGGGTCATGGTACCGACCGGAGTTCCAGAGGCAACTGGGGTGTGTTCCTCCTCGACAGAGATAGAAACATCGGCGGGGCCATCGGTATCGTCCGTCGTCGCAGCTGCATGATCTACAGCCAGAATGGGAGCGGTATCGATGGACGCAGGTTCGGCTTCAGTGGGAGCCAGTTCAACGCTCGCGGAATCGTCGACCTCAGAAGGCTCGAGGCTTGCGTTCGGGGGATGGGCAGCATCGATGTCTGAGATGCCCTCTTGAGCAGGAGCATCCACCGGGTTCTCTTCGGTGCTCTCGACCGCGTGGACCGTTGAAATTGGATCCGAGATGTCCTCAGTAACCGAAGTTTTATAGTCTGAAACATGCTCGGGAGCACGTTCTACAATCGCCTCAGCCGTAGCCTCCCCGTCTCCGGTTCCAAGATCAGGAGAAGGTGCCGAAAAGGCCGCGACGGGCTCGCGGCTTGGCGCCAGGTTTGCCATTGCATGGAGGATTGGTTCCGACTTGGCCAATTCTTCAGTAGCCGCAGGCGCCGAGTCGACACCGACATGAGGAGCGGGAGTGTCTTCAGCCGATGCAGACGTTGGCAGTTCAGAAGCGGGCACCTCGGGTTCTGGCGTAAAGCTTGGTTCGTCAACAGGAGGCGATGTCTCGTCTACTACTGCAATAGGCGTAGTGTTATCAGTTGCCTGAGGTTCGGTCGAGGTTTCTTGTTCAACTGCGAGATCAGGAACAACAAGCTCGGAACCAGACGGGTCGACGGGAGGATCCTCTACTGCGACAGCGCCTTCCGGGTCAGCAGCAGCTGCTGCCGGCTGCGGTGGCTCTGTGTATACAAGGTCACCCACAACAGCTGCAGCAACAGCGGCTTGAACCAATGTCGAATCAAGATCGGGAGCTTCGGCCGAAGTGGGCTCCGACTCGGCGATCTCGGCCTCATCCGGCCCGACGGATGTATCGTTTTGGAGAACGGCGGCGGAGTCCGCAGCAGCGTTATCGTCCAGACCAGACGACTCGTCTGCTTCCAGGGTCGGCGCAGCAATTTCCGCTTCACCTTCTTCGACCGTCGTTACAGGCTCTGCTGCAACTGCAGCCACTTCAACCGCGCTCTCCGGGGTCTCCTCGGCAGCAGGCGTCAATTCAGCCGGGGCTGCAACAGGGACTGGTTCGGCTTCGACGTTTTCGTCTGTTGGTGCCGAATCTGCAGTGACTACAGTGGTCTCTTCCACGACCGGAGCTTCGACGAGGTGCTCGACGGATGATTCTTCGGTGGGGAGAGTGGATTCGACGTCCGCCACGGGAACGATTGTCTCTGCCACATCGGTGTCTTCAGCTACCTTCGCCTCCTCAACGTCAAGAGTAGGTTCCTCTGCAGACTCCGCAGTAGACGTCTCCACCTCGAGTACGATCGGCTCGGCCGCGACTTCAGGCAAGTCTTTCTCGACGTCGTCAACCGGTGCAATGGTAGACTCTGCTCCCTCCCTGGCCTCGTCCGCAACTGAAGCTTCGACGTCAACGGGGTCAGAAAACGGAGCAGTTACATCCTCAGCGGACTCTGTGAGGATGATTTCCACCGGCGTGGGAACGGGATCGGCGTCTAGGGCATCGACAAGCTCAGTCGAGGGCTGGACAGTAGACTCGACGGGAATTTCGGTATCAATCTCCTTGGGCGGCGCCACTTCGGAGAAGGGATCCGCCGCTGCTGCAATGTCTACATTCTGTTCCGCGGACTCCACTTCGTCGTTGGGAACATCTTCTGCGAGCATCGAGTCCGTCAACTCCGTCGAGACAGGAAGAGGGCTACCCTGGACCGAGACAGAGTACGACGGAGTCCAAGGAGAGCTTGCCCTCGGCGGATCGAGCGGTGCCTCTAAAGCAGATACGTCGATATCGACCGTCGGCTACACAAATGTATCAGGAACTGGTATAATACGGATCGAATCACTCGCCTTGACAAAGTCTTCCTGGGAAGTAAACATTTCGGGGTGAGCAGGACGAACGGGAACGGGAGCGTCGCCCTCCCAGCCCTGTTGGATTACCGAGTACGACGGCGTCCAAGGTGAAGCAGGCCGCTCAGGCTCCGACGGTACGGCCGTCAAGAGCGTCTGACCAAAAGGTCAAAAATTGCAAACGGTAAGCATCAACCCTTACCTCGGGTACTGGACGATCAAAAGACAATTCTTCCTTTGGAACATCGTCTGCGGCCTCGACATCAGTGGTAGAGGCGACCTGATCACCGCTGCTCGACAGTTGAGTTTCCTGAAGGTACGTTTAGTTGAATTGTGTTGATCAAAGGCGCCTATACTTACATAGATATCCGGAACCGCATCTTGTGCGGCGGGGACTGAGGCGACAAGCGCTGCTACGTCGTCTTGCGCTGAGCTGTCGGTAAGGACTCCCGACTCAATCAAAGCGGCGACGACACCCTCGCTAGCAGGGTCCACGGAATCATCCTCGACATCGGGATCCTGGAGGGAGGAAGGATCCACGATGACCCCAGTTTGGATTAATGCCGTAATCGCGGGATCCGGATTAGCAGCAAATTCAATCTCGTCCAGTGTCTGGTCGCCCTCATCGAATTCCTCGCTCTGCGCCAAAGGGGGTTGCTCGCCACCGAAGTCGTCACCGTTCTCGAGAAGGGTTTCCTGGTGTGATTCGACAGGAGGTACTTCTTCCGACTCGATGAGAGTTTCGGGTTGCAATTCGACAACAGGTATCTCTTCTGCATTAATGTCGGCGCTCGTCTCGATTTCTTGTTGTAGTTCGACAGCAGGCACTTCCTCCCCACCGATGTTGTCGCTGGTTTCGGCGAGAGTTTCCTCCTGTTGTAATTCAACAACAGGTTCAGTGTCCACCGGTACACCAGCATCAGCCGGAGAGACGAGAGGGCTTCCTTGAACAACCACAGAATAAGAGGGGGTCCACGGCCGAGGGATGTCCGTTGCAGGTACCTATTGAGATGATTTAAGTCGCACATTTATTCGCAAGAAGGAATCTTACTTCGGCTTGATTATCCTCAGTTTCGGTCACAGTAACAGTCGGTTCAGCCTGGACGGGAACTGGGGCTGAGTCCGCATCTGCGCTTGCATTGATGGAGGGGGGTAAAGCAGGCAATCCGGCGATTTCCTCTTCATCGGCAGCGGGCGTGCCCGGTCCTTGAGATATCACGCTATAAGAGGGAGTCCAAGGCGACTTTGGTCGTTCGATCTCAGATTCGGCTGCCGATAATAGCAATCCCTGGAGGTAATAGATTAGCGGGAAAAAAACATTTTTTGATAATGAAAAAAAGCGAACAGATGGGGGGCCGCCCTCCGCGCTTGACGCGTCAACTCCGTTCGAAGGAATATCGAGGGCACCAGGGACTTCCGGTTTGATGAAAGAGCTGAAGAGAGGTGACTCGGCGGGATCGTCGTTGGGTTCGACGACAGATGTCTCTGCAAATGAATTATCCGCCGGGTCGGAAGCTTGCGGCTTTTCAGGCAGAGAGATCTCTCGTGCCGAGTCGTCTTCGAGCTTGGGAGGGACAGAAAGCGTCTCGACGAAAGACGACTCGGCCGCCACGTTCATCTTTTCGTCCGGCAGCTCCTGAGATTGGTCGTCGAGAATATGGCTAGTCGCGATAGGCTCATCAGCCTGGGTGGCGGCTACGATATCGTCCATCGATGGCGCCTCAAGCAACGTAATTTCTGCGTCGACCGCATCAGAAACAGCTGCGCTATCCTCTGTTTCAATCGACGGGGTAGGCGTTTCCTGGGTGGCAAGAGAACTTGGCGTAGGAGCAGCATCGGAAACTTCTCTGTCGGAATCGATCGCAGTGGTTTCTTCGACCACCACATCGGCAGCGTGCGGGACCGCATCGATGACTGTCTCCGATGGGACTTCGGGGGGAACATCCTCAACGAGTACGGAAGTCTCCTCAGCCGGAACGTTGGCAGTCTCCTCAAGCACCGGGAGCACCGTCGAACTGGGTGGCGCGTCGATCGCCGCCTCTTTTACTACCTCAGAGGGAACCGAATCGTCTACGACCGGGGCCTCTAGCGTGACCGGCGCACCCTCGGTTGGGACATTCGACGTGTCCTCGGTGCGTGATGAAACCTCCGTTGAGCTGGGAGGCACGGAATCGGTCGCAGTGGTTTCTTCGACTACCACATCGGCAGCATGCGGGACCGCATCAACAACTGTCTCCGATGGGACTACCAGTGGAACATCCTCATCGAGAACGGAAGTCTCCTCAGCTGGAACGTTCGCAGTCTCGTCGAGCTCTAGGAGCTCCGTCGAACTGGGTGGCGCGTCGATCGCCTCCTCTTTGATTACCTCTTCTGGAGCAGAGGGAGCCGAATCATCTACAAGCGGGTCCGCGAGCGCGATCGGCGCGCCCTCGGTTGGAACATTCGGCGGGTCCGATGGAACCTCCATTGAGCTACGAAGCATGGAATCGGTCGCGGTGGTTTCTTCGACGACTACATCGGCAGCATGGGGAACCGCATCGATAACTGTCTCCGATGGGACTTCGGGGGGAACATCCTCATCGGCGGGAACTGGGGCCGAGTCCGCATCTGCGATGGCATTGATGGAGGGGGGTAAAGCAGGCAATCCGGCGATTTCCTCTTCGTCGGCAGCGGGCGTGCCCGGTCCTTGAGATATCACGCTATATGAGGGAGTCCAAGGCGACTTTGGTCGTTCGATCTCAGGTTCGGGCGCCGATAATAAGGATCCCTGGAGGTTATAGATTAGCATATAAAAATTATTTGTGATAATAGAGAAGCGAACAGGTGTGGGGCCGTCCTCCGCGCTTGACGCGTCGACTCCGTTCGAAGGGATATCGAGAGTACCAGGGACTTCTGGTTTGATGAAAGAACTGAAGAGAGGTGACTCGGCGGGATCGTCGTTGGGTTCGACGACGGATGTCTCTGCGAATGAATTATCCGCCGGGTCGGACGCTTGCGGCTTTTCGGGTAGAGATATCTCTTGTGCCGAGTTGTCGACGGCATCAGAAACAGCTGCGCTATCCTCTGTTTCTATCGACGGGGTGGGCGCAACATTTTCGGAGTCGGTCGCGGGGGTTTCTTCGACGACCACATCAGCAGCATGGGGAACCGCATCGATAACTGTCTCCGATGGGACTTCGGGGGGAACATCCTCATCGGCGGGAGCTGGGGCCGAGTCCGCATCTGTGCTTGCATTGATAGAGGGGGGTAAAGCAGGCAATCCAGCGATTTCCTCTTCGTCGGCGGCGGGCGTGCCCGGTCCTTGAGTTATCACGCTATAGGAGGGAGTCCAAGGCGACTTTGGTCGTTCGATCTCAGATTCGCCTGCCGATAATAGCGATTCCTAGATGCCATAGATTAGCGGATAGAAATCATCTATGATGATGAAAAAGCGAACAGGTGCAGGGCCGTCCTTCGCGCTTGACGCGTCGACTCCGTTCGAAGGAATATCGAGGGTACCAGGGGCTTCCGGTTTGATGAAAGAACTGAAGAGAGGTGACTGGGCGGGATCGTCGTTGGGTTCGACGACGGATGTCTCTGCGAATGAATTATCCGCCGGGTCGGAAGCTTGCGGCTTTTGGGGCAGAGATATCTCTTGTGCCGAGTTGTCGACGGCATCAGAAACAGCTGCGCTATCCTCTGTTTCAATCGACGGGGTGGGCGCAACATTTTCGGAGTCGGTCGCGGGGGTTTCTTCGACGACCACATCGGCAGCATGGGGAACCGCATCGATAACTGTCTCCGATGGGACTTCGGGGGGAATATCCTCATCGGCGGGAACTGGGGCTGAGTCCGCATCTGCGCTTGCATCGAGGGAGGGGGATAAAGCAGGCAATCCGGCGATTTCCTCTTCGTCGGCGGCGGGCGTGCCCGGTCCTTGAGTTATTACGCTATATGAGGGAGTCCAAGGCGACTTTGGCCGTTCGATCTCAGGTTCGGGCGCCGATAATAGGGATCCCTGGAGGTCATAGATTAGCGGATAAAAATTGTTTGTGATAATAGAAAAGCGAACAGGTGTGGGGACGTCCTCCGCGCTTGACGCGTCGACGTCGTTCGAAGGGATATCGAGGGTACCAGGGACTTCTGGTTTGATGAAAGAACTGAAGAGAGGTGACTCGGGTGAAGTCTCCTCAGCTGGAACGTTTGTCTCCTCGAGCACCGGGAGCTCCGTCGAACTGGGTGGCGTGTCGATTGCCTCCTCTTTGATTACCTCTTCTGGAGCAGAGGGAGCCGAATCATCTACAAGCGGGTCCTCGAGCGCGATCGGCGCGCCCTCGGCTGGGACATTCGGCGGGGCCGATGGAACCTCCGTTGAGCTAGGAGGCGCGGAATCGGTCACAGTGGTTTCTTCGACGACTACATCGGCAGCATGGGGAACCGCATCGATAACTGTGTCCGATGGGACTTGGGGAACATCCTCAACGAGTACGGAAGCCTCCTCCGAGACGGTAGCGGTCGGTTTTTCCACTGTGTCTTCAGAAGGAGTAGATTCAGTTACCGGTGGAACTTCGAGTGGCGCAGGGACAGTGTTATCCTCTACCGGTGCATCTTCAGAGGGAGCAGAAACAGCACTCGGTTCCGGCTCGGATATGGTGGCCGACGCGACTTCGGGAGTTGCAGCCGTCGCAGTTTCCTCTTCGTCAAGAGTTGGGGCAGAGTCGGCCACGTTCACGTCTTCCGCAACTACATCTTCTGTGGTAGTAGGAGTGATGGAAGCAATCTCGGCCAGAGGAGAGACCTCCGAATGAAGAGGGACTGTTTCAACCTCAGGTACTTCCTCAACCACGACATCTTGAGCAGTAGGAGGAACCGAGTCATGAATCAATGGTTCCACATCGGAGGCGACCTCGGTTGGGACATGGGACGCGTCCTTCGCGTCGGATACCGGAGCCTCAGGGACGGCGCCAGACGTGTCCTCGTTGACCGCCGTTTCAGTGGCAGGAGGAGTTGAATCATTGATCAACACTGAACTATCCGGTGTGGTGGACGACGCGTGGTTCATTGTTGACGCGTCCGCGCCGTTGAGGGAGGCGGGCTCTTCAACCACGACATCCTTCTGCTCGTAAATTTATTTATGTACAGCAAACCGTCGCGGTAAACGGGTACGCACCTTGGCTTCAGAGACCAAGTCCTCAACTAGCTCGTGATTTTCGGTTTGGGCGGGAGTGAGCCCAAGTGCGGAGTGCTGTCGCGTCAAGGTCATGTAAATGAAAAAAAAGGGAAACACAAAAAAAACTTACCTCCAAGGAAGCATCTTCAGGGCTAGAACCTTCAGCGGCGACTTCTTTCTCCGGCACACTCGGAATCCCTGCTTCATGCACATCCTGGCTGCTTGAATAACTCTAAAGCGACGTTCGTTCAGTGAAAAGAAAACGGGGAGGAGTGTCGTACGACCGACCTCGATTTTGTCCTCGGTGGCACCAGTCTTCATCGACGCGTCTTCGGGGCCAGACTGGACCGCAACGTCCTCTATATTATCGTGAATGGGTTGCTTCAAACCCCCACCATTCACGGGCGAAATATCCAATAAATTCCCACTAAAATCCGTCTCGGCAACGTCGTTCTGTACTTGATTTGTGTTCTCTGCCTCAGCGACGGCGACGGACATGGCGGGCCCGACAGAGAGAGATCTGCGAATGAAGAGTGGTCAGCTGTCCAGCAAAACAGCTGAAAGATAAGAACAGACCAAGCTCGGCTTCGAAACTGCCACGAGGCACGTCCGAAAGCAAAAAGGTTTGGGCCGGCCGATATCGGGTCAAACGTTCACGTTACCGCGGCTACAAAACACTGCCACTGCAAATCTTGAAGTTCATTGATTTGAAGGCTCCGAAAGGCCTTCAACGGCATGTTGCCTTGGTTATTAGGAAAACTCGACAGGCAGACAGACTGGACCACAGTTTTTAAATTGGAATTTAAGGGTACTAGCACAAACAACAACCGAGCTTCCTTGGTCCATTATGAGGTATCCGCTATATTTAAAGCCCAATCCAACTGCTGCGACCGCCGGGATTGTGCAAGCTTGTATGCCCAATTTTAATTAACCGTGAGCCCGCCTCGACGGGCTCCCTCAGCGACGACCGCCGGTCAAACGACGCGTCGCCAGTGGCGTCAATGAGCGGGCTCGGGATGTTCCTAGGCGGCGATGCAAAGAAAGATCCGCCATTGGCGAAGCTCGTGGCGGACCTCGGAGAGGATAGGGGGATATCGTTCTCCGGAGGAGGAACGACGAGGTTCATGAAGGCCTCTGCGTGCCATTCGTACCATACTTGGCGTTCGTTCGTTAACCGCCAGATAGAGACCTGGAGCTCGGAGTTGCTTGGTAGGTATAGCGGCTCCTACATATGGTCGTCAGTAACCATTCCGGCGACAAGCATGAACACGAACCTTGAATGGGAAGAATAGTGGGAACCAGCTGAGCATGTCCTTGGAAATTCTATCTTTCCGATGAGGGTGAATGCTCAGGCCGATGTTACCGTAAAGAACGGCTTCGAAATACCCCGCCAACCCACTACAATTCAATTGAACAATGATATAGTATCGATTCCAAGTAACCAACTCACTGCAACACTCCCGCATGCGGAATGGAGAAATTCAGCTTTGCCGAACGGGCATTGTGACTATTAGTGAGAGGGAGTCCTGTCAATATGATCAGCCAGAGAAAAATTGACCGAAGAATTCATCATACCACGCTCGTTGAGCACAGCATCCCGTCGAGGGTGCTCAAACTCCCAGCATTCCTGTATTTGCGGGCCACAGCGTCCATTTGTGCCCCCGCCATCCCCGCTGAGCAAGTTGACAGCCTGAAACATCACCACGTATGGGGTTTCGACGCTTTTTTCGTCCTTGCCAGCCCGAGCTTCGTTATACAGCTTGGATGACTGCAAGGGGGCGAGGTGGGCGGTGTAGGACGAGGGAATGGATATTCCGTCGGCTGCAACAGGGGATGAGATAAGGTCAAAGTAGAGATAGGAGTACTTACACTTTAAGAACCGCATTGCCCCGTCGAGGCATTCGGGACTCAGTTCGTTGTCCCCAAACGAACCAAGGAGCTCGCTGATAAGGATATCGGCCTGCTCCGGGACATCGATAAATCGCATGTCCCCGAACAGTAGGGTCACTTTAGGGCCCCATTCAGTCTCCTTCCTACCCTGTAAACTATGTTCCATTCAGTTTACGAAATAACACGAAGAGTACAGCCATAAACATACGTCACATAGGCGTTCGGATTTTTCTCGACCGCATAGACAATCGCATCTCGACCAGAACGGTCGATTGCAGATATAGCTCGTGCGACGAGTGGCCCGCGACCGGCTCCTGCCACGCACAGAACACTGCCAAAACGTCAGAAAGGTGTCCAAATACAAGTAGATGAGAAGACCAACATTTTGTCCTGATCTGGCCAATCGACCAACGCTTGGAATATCGCCTACCGTCGCAGGTCAAATCTAAGGAATACAGAAAGAAAGAAAACGTATTTCACCTCCTCGTAATTGTGGTACTTCACTGGATCCTGCTCGAACGTCTGATAGGTCACGCTTTGCAGGTTGTCCATCAACGGCTATAATCCGACGTGAGATGCAAAAAACTGAGAACAAAATCAGCACTGACTTGAAGCGGTGCCTGGAGATAGTCCTGATACCCTTGCGCGAAATTCTCCACGGTGCCAGATGTCAGCGCCGCCTGTACAGCAGGGCTCGTCTTCTCTAGATGGCGCAGATATTGCGAGTAGGCTAGTTCCCCTCCAAGGCTATGGAGGCCCAAGTTCGCACCAGCCAAAATAACGACTGGTCGGTGCTAAGTTCTGATGTCGTCAGCAGCTACCCAACCGATATCATATATGAATGCTCGCCGTCATGCTCTCGCGGATGAAAGACTGCGTGCCTTTCGGCAGGACTGGGTATCCTTTTGTGTTTGCGATGAAGGTTGAGGAGGGGAGGAATAGGTAACGGATCGCCTCTGCCTTCCACTTTGACAGGAACCCGGACTTGACGGGCAAGGGCGGGGTGAGGTCGAGCGCTGCGTGCAAAATAAGCGAATCGAAAGAAAAGTCAACGGGGCGGGTAATCACTGAGGGTTAATCGCGTGCTATAGTCGCATATAGAGCGTATTACATCCCACATCTCCCAAGTACCGTCGAAATTCCCTGAGGCAGTCTCCGTGCCTCGTTCATCGGGAACGATGAGACGCGGCGTGCCCGGTACGGGAGAAGGTGATCGCCTTGGAGAGCCTGGAAGCGGGGAGAGGTGAGCCTCCAGGACGGAGGGATTATAAATGGGTAGCCGTATGGATAAGTGCATGTAAGGTGAGCTTTTCAAGCACGCATTAACTATCCGAGCGTAAGAGGAGACGTATTCTCGACTCCGGGGAGGAGGCAGGATAGCGGAGTGGATATTGAGATAGGACGCATATGCGAGCTCCTGTTTGAGGGCCTGCGATGTTTTAATAAACGCTTGCAAGGAAGGGGAAAAGCTTTACGATCTCAGCGTCATGTCGAACCCAATCATCGGCCACATCGAGTTCTAACCACTCGGATATGAGGACTGTGACGCCCTCGGCTTCCTCTAATAGCGAAGCTCAGAACCACGATTTCTTCAGTAAAAGGCACTTGCCGAGTTGTGTGATTGTGACTTCGTCTAACAAAAAGCCAGGCTTTGCTCTCCAAGCCTCTGCCCGTTTTTCAGCGGCCATATCCGCATCCAAATCGGTTCCATTCGGGAGGATGCACATTTCCTCCCATCGTTTCTTCCACTTGTCCGTCGTTAATGGTAGGCAAACTAGATCGTAGCCTTTCGTCCGTGCTTGGGCGGACAAGGCCAACACAGGAGTCGCAGCACCCGGTTTGGGAGGCTCTTGGGCGGCCTTGGAGATGTCGTCGAGAGTGAGTAGAGTCGAGATGGAGGCTGCATTATTATCCCAAGACATGGTCGCTCCTGGGAGATTTGTTTCGAGACAAGGGCAGACGGATCAAATGTTCGGATCAATATGATTGCACGCTCAACCAAGCAACGCGTCCGCGTCTTTGAACGACGCGTTCCACGCACCTCTGAGTCTTTGTAGAAGCGTGTGAATCAGACCGCTTCACGTTTCGGGGCTTTATTTCCGTGTCTATCGCGCGAAATTCCAATCTCATGTTCCTTCACGAGTTTATTGGAAGTAAACCTCGGGCCTATATCCTCACAACAGCAATTGACCCAAAAAAGCTCAACTCAGTCCGCTGCACCTTTGTGCTCCCGCGCTTTTGGAGAGTCTGGACGATGAGCATTTCCGGTAATTCCGGAGACAGGCTTCTTGCATCGCCACGGACGATCTAGATCGTAACTCATGATGAAATCAATCGCTTCTGCCGCGGGAAACTTGTGCCTAATAGAAATCTACGACAATTCACCCATCCTCGGTCCTTGGTTTTTTGGTCGGTGTATCGTTGATTTCGGCACCGCGGTCGTCCTCGACGGGCTCGGACATCGCGTAACCGGTGACCACGCCCTCGAGAACCGTCCTACTCACGATCTGCCGCAGCTCCTCCTCGGGGTCTCTTCCCTCCGCCTCTGCGCGCTGCATTATGTCTTCGACAGAGGTCATCAGCGCAGATGTGAGCTGCTCCGACGCGAGATCTTGTTCGCGTTGGGACGGCTGCTGCATAATCTCGATCGTCGGAGCGGATGCAGGTGAAGCAACTGATTGGAGATAATTTGCAACCTCACTAAACTCTTCTCGCAGGTGGTCTATCGGCTGCCAGTACTGTCAGAGAGCCGCACAAGTCGTGATGAATGGGGCCCACCGAAACGCCCTCGGAGTTTTGCCTGTGGAGCGTCGCGCCATGGTCGACGAGGAACCGCGCTGTCTCGACGTTTTCCACGGTGTAGATGGGAGTATCGCCGTCACTATCTTGCACGTTCACGTCGCCCCCTGCATATTTCCTTGAACGGATGACCAGAGCAACACGGATAGCTAGGCACCTCGAGAGATCAGGTATTCGAGGACCTCCAGTTGGCCGTATGACGCGGCAGCATGCCTGGCAAGATGCAGCGCGAGAAGAGAGACACGAGTGAACGGCCGTACATTGGGGTGTATGTGAATGGATCAGGAGCATTAGCCGAAAATGCTAAAGAGACACCTTGGTTAGGCACGGTGATGGAAAGGATACGACTTGCATTCTTGCTCGATGAGATGCTGGGTCCGGGGTTGGCGCAGCAAGGTAGACAGATAGCAAAACTTACGCGGACTCTGTCGAGGTCACCGTCGCCGGCCGCGACCCAGATATTTTTCTGCGGACGAGCCATGGTGGGAGTGTTGATGATGGTTGTTGGTTGGGCCGGTCTTTCCTCATTGAGAGCCCGATCGTGCTTTGACAAGGTCGATCGTATGGTGTGGTCACCCTGTTAAGCGCGGAATGCCAGAATCGAGAAATATAAACGCAGCTTTATCTGAGACTGCGAGTGCCGCAGTTGCAAGGGCCTTGTGTATTTGTTGTTTGGCAATCGCGGCGCACAAAAGAGACCCCTGATTGCTCCCTTTGATCCCACCTTCATCTCGCGGGTGTAAGAATATCTTTTACCTTGGTCCCCCCGTCCACCGGCTCCCCTTTACTCTACCATGGCCCACTATTCCGCGCCCCCGCGTCCCCCCAATACCTCCTTCCCTGCAGTCGGCCAGACGCGTTGTTGTGAGTATTCCCGTCATATCTCGCTTCGCACTATGCGAGGTGATCGCCATCGCTTCATGCTTCCTGTCTTGGAGGGCAGTCTACAGAATATCTGCCGCGCACAGACCGTGTTTCTCACAACAGGCATGGGATTGCACACCCGACGATCGCTCGTCGATCAGGATCGTATGCTCGCAATGTGATCTCGTTCCTTACCAGCGCTTGCAGATTGGTCTCTTCTCTCCGCAGACCTCCAGTTTATCTACCTCGATCCTGTCCTCGCAAATCATCTCGGCGCACAGGCCCATGACCTTGTTGGGAAACCTCTCATCAGTTTTGTTCATCCCGACGAGCAGGCGTCAGCACGACAGGACCTAGGGAGCGTTCTCGAAAGCCGTACTCTCCATGGCAGCGTTACTCGGTGAGTCGCCTTATCTCTCTCTTGAGTTTGTATTGTTTGGTCTTATTCGTCGCCTTTGAGCAGTGTTCGTTTCTCCCGTCTTTCCCGCGTTCGTCGTGAGTTGGGATATCACGGTCCTCCGGCGCCATGGAGCGACGCCGAGAAGATCGCTCTTGATTCAAACTACATGGCCGTTGACATTGTTATCAACTGGGCTGCCGAGGGCGTCGTCCTCTGCTTTATTCATGCTATTGTCGACCTCAGACCCGAGGACAATGACGAGACGCACAAAACCGGCTGGACTAATTGGTGCGGCACCCCGGTCCTGGACTCGGAGCAGGTTGAACTCCTATTTCGTCGACTGCTCGTCTGTATTCCTCAGCAAAACAATATGGCAAGAGTATTCCAGATCCTAGCCCACGACTCTACTCGTCGACTTATGATGAGTTGGCCCCCGGATCAGTCCCCGGGCCCACTAGGCAGCGATTTCTCCAAACTCGTTGAAGATGTTCAGATCGGGCCGGGAGCAGCCACTGGCAACGAGGCAAAGACGAGTTGCACCCGCAGGTACAAAGCATTGCAGCAAATGCCTGCAGTCCCGGGTGAGGTCGAAAGCATATTCATTCCTCATGGTATGTACTCCAAAAGTTTAGGGGGTATCCGCCTGACTTAAATTTCAGGCTCCGTCATTTTTGCTTGTCATAAAGTAAACTCCCCTTCTCAAAGCACCGCCACTCCTGCTCCTGCCTCCAACATGCAGCAGATCGCCTACAACACCTCTAGCTATAACGGCGGGCAGCCGCCTTATTATGAACAACAGCAAGGTTCCTCATACGCCCTTCCTCCTCTCTCAGCCCCCACAGGACCGTACAACTATCTTGCACAATCCGCACAGTCCTCGCCGTCTGTCTCAGCCCCTTACTCTCCCGCGCGGTGGTCCCAACCTCAAGGCGAGCAGCCATCGGGAGCCTACGGCGCCCAGTGGGCGGGGTCGGCACCCCAAGCTCACTCCACCAGCAATCTCCGCTCCGGATCCTACCCCCCGCCGCAGGGCCAGCAATGGCCGTCCCAGCCCCCTACGTACATCGAGACGACAAACACCAATGGGCCGACCTTCCAGCGTCCCCTGTCCCCTGCATATGGATACAACTCTCCCTCCGATGATGCGACCTCGCCAGCAACCGATGTGGTCCCACCCCCGAGACGGCGAGTCAGCCCCGGGTCAGCGCGGGAGTCCGGAGCATCGGGTGGCCGCAGTGGCGGCACTCGTCCAATGGGCGTGTTGCAGTGCTCTAGTTGCAAGGCAAAGACAAGCCCCGAGTGGCGGAAGGGTCCTAGCGGGAAGAAGGAGCTTTGCAATGCGTACGTCCTTTCCTTTGAGACTAGCCTGTTCTAATTATTCATTCAGTTGTGGTCTACGCTACGCACGGTCCCGCGCCAAGAAGGACGGTAGCACGGCGCAGCGCAAGCGCAAGGAGAAAGGGGTTGTCGCAAAGCGGGCGACGTCGGAAACACCCCCCACATCGGCGGCCTCCTCCACCGCCTCCTATTCAGCGATTCGTCGGAACTATGACGACTCTTCGTTCTCCTCCGCAGGCTCCGGCTCTGGCAGCGACGCGTACCCCCGGTTGGACGTGCCCACCCCGTCGCCGTCTCCACCCGCATCCAACGTGAACTTTGTACATTACTCCCCTGGAGACAACCACCCGCACTACCAGGCGTCCGGTCCCAACTCCTTTTATTCCGTCCCCTCCCCCCTATCCAACCCACCCATGCAATCGCAACCAGGCAACCAGTCCTATTCTGAGCGCGCGTCGCCCATGCATTCGCCCGCCGCGCATTCGCCGCTTACGTCGACGGCCTCCTCCTTTGAGCGCGAGCGGGAGCGCGAATTGCTTCCTCCTTCGCTTTCCGCCGAGCCGCGGAATATGAGGCGCTCGATCTTAGCGCAGCAATGATTCCGCTCTACCTCCAGACTAGGGTTTCTTTTGGGTCGCACCATCCCCACTTTCTTTTCCCGCTGGCCACCCCATCCATCCGCGTGTATTTTCTATTGGTTACTGTAGGCAAAAACGGACGACGACGACGACGCTCGGTGAATCAACCACATTGGTTGTCCCTCCGGTCGTCCCATTTTCGTCTCGCATTCAAAGTATGATACTTTTTCACGGTTTCGCCTTGGCATTTCGTAAGATAATAGTAGTCGTAGTAAACATACTACTCTGTGACTGCTCCCCCTCAACCTCTATCTATCCTTACTCTTCCATTCGTACAGTCCCGTAAATGCCGTACCAGGATAAATAATTTCTACCGAAACCCCATTTATTGCAATGTTAAAGCATTCCTATTTTTCCGTGTGCGCTAGCGGTGAAGATTCTTTCCACTCGAAGAAAATCTCATCACTGAACCCCTTTCTTTACTCGGTTGCTGCGTAGGAGGCTTTCCGAGCTTCGAAGACCCTCACGACGATGACCTTAAGAGGAGGACGGGGGCACAGTCGTTGAGGCCGCTCGTAAGCGACAAGAGAACGAGCTTCTTCAGCGACTTGAATCATCTTTGCCTCGTCCTCTTGCCGGGGTGCCGGCCTAAGTTAAACGCAGTCGAAATTCTGTGAGACCATTATGAGCGACGGGCAACTCCATACGCACACGCCAAAACGTGTCTCTCTTGTTGAAATTAAAGCAAAACATTGTGGTGGAGCAGCTTCCACATTAACTCACGCTCGTCCTTGTTCTCTCATCGCTACGAGGTGACGTTGAGGTTTAACTGCCAAAGCTAGCGGTACTGCCATTTCAAGCCTATTGTGCCGGAACAAGATCGCACACTTTTGAGCGCACATAGATATTCCATAGTTTTCAAGATCTCCAGCCGAATGGATACTTTGAACATTAACGATAGGATCGCTTCTGCCTTCAAGTTGGGATTGTTTACCAGTCGCACGTCACGGTTGCTGCCAGATCCACCGCGACTCTTGCAATTCCGCCAGCAAAGGGTTTCCTGCACCATTAGATAGAAGGCTTGAAGCGAGACTGAGGTCGCGATGGATAGAGAGGACGTTCTGCTTAGTCAGGAGCGCGTAATTTTGCACTGCCACCCATCACTCCTTTCCTTGCGAGTCATTTACTTTGGATCGACCAGAAACGACGATGTCAACGGAAGACACTAATGTCCCAGCTAATGGCGTTCACGAAGAGTCTGCGCCGCAATCTCCACCGGAATCTAATGCGTCCGACGTGAACGAGGCTGTCGCCGCTCCTGAACGGTGGATCGTGCGACATTCTCGACGCACCGCAACTGATTTCGCTGTAGATCTGCGCGAGTAGTTCTTCCCGAGCCAGAGGATGAGTCCGAAGAAGACCCTGAAGAAGCTTTCATCGAGGAAGAGCGCGATTTCCTAGTTGAACTCCCAGACGATACAGAGGTGTGGCGCGCTCGTTATATCCTGAATTATGTCTTACCGTCGGCGCATGGAGGAACTGGAGCTAGTTCATCTCCGAATCAAAACTCTGGCACATATCCGACTTCCCAGATTCGCAGCGCATCTCAAGAAGCTATGTCTACGACAAAACTTTATCGCGCGTCTCGATCCAGAAATCTTCCACACACTCACGAAGCTGCAAGAATTGGATCTGTACGACAATAAGGTCAAGCACGTCGATGATGCACTGAACAACCTATCCGAGCTCTCGTGTGTGGACTTTGATAATCACGCGTTCAACGGAGCTGAACCAAATTACAGTGTGCTGGATCTTTCGTTCAATTTAATTCGATCGGTTCCTGAGGCTCTGCAACATCTGCCCTCGCTTCACACCGTCTACTTTGTCCAGAATCGGATATCGAAGATTAGCAACCTCCAGGCGTCGGCTTCGCTGCGCAGTCTTGAACTTGGTGGGAACAAGATTCGAGTATGAATGTATATCTTAATACAGTTCGCACGCTCAACCTTTGTAGAAAATCGAAAATCTGGATGCGCTGGTCAATTTGGAAGAACTTTGGATCGGCAAGAACAAGATCACCAAACTCGAGGTAAACTGCTTCGCGGGAGACACGGCGTTGCAACGTGCTTACTTACCATCGTATTGACAGAACCTGGGGACATTAAAACGGCTCAAGATTCTTTCGCTACAATCCAACCGCATAACCAAGTTGGAAGGTCTTGAGGATCTGGACGCTCTCGAGGAGCTATACTTGAGTCATAACGGAGTTCAGAAACTGGAGGGCTTGGAAAAGAACGTGAGACCTCCTTCTCGTCCTCAATCTCGGAGATCTCGGAGGACTCACCCTTGAAACGTAGCTCAAACTAACCACTCTCGACCTGGGGAACAATTTTATCCCTGACCTGGAGAATATTTCGCATCTGATACATCTCCAGGAACTCTGGGTTCGTGTTTCGATACTTTTTCCGCTCAACTCTTCATTTACAACTTTCCCAAAGATGAGCGGGAATAAAATCCCGACGTTGCATTCTCTAGACACCCAGCTGAAGCATATCACGACCCTTGAAACGATATATCTAGAGGCAAATCCATGTCAAACAAATGACATGGCTGGATATCGTCGCAAGATTATCCTCGCTCTGCCGCAGATTAAACAGATCGATGCAACGTACGTCCCCGTTCGGTCCTTCACAAACCCTTCTGACTCGCGATCCAGATTTGTGAAAGTATAGTTTTATTTCTTAGCGTAGCCCTCGAATTTTGTATATTTATTAGTGCAGGGACATTTGTATTTCAAGATGGCTTGGATTCCCAATCCGGCGACTCAGACGTGTGCTTTAGGGCCAACAAGTGGCAGTACGAGTCCGCCGCCCTGCCGGGGGCCATCTTTGATGTCCCGCGTTGTTCCGTTTTCACCTTCCAGACTCTGAACAGTGAAATTGTATTATTTAACATCTTTGTACCTTCGAGTAGTTACATGCACAGTCAACCACCCGGCTCGGCGCTCGCCCGACCTGCGGTCGGCTCGGCCGAGCCGGGGCATGAGAGGGAGCAGAGGTAGGTGAGCCGTCATGATGAAGAGAACCGCCAATGGTTGCTTCGGGAAGGAAGAGAATGTGTTCTCAACATACACCTTTTGGCTCAACACTCTCTGAGAAAATGCTGAGATGTACAACCTTCAATGATAAAAGTACAGTAGTTAAGGTACGCTCGAGGGATCATCACGTCATGTGAAAATGGTACGTAGAACCCAACTCCAGTATGGGGGGGTGTGGGAGGAGCCGTATGCTGCGTGGCTCAGATCGCCCTCGGGTGGGGGTGCGCTACGCGCTGGACACGTCGACGCGTCAACATCGGACGTGCGCTTTGAGCGGAAGATGGGCTCCGAGGTATGAGAGGAAGCAGGCGAGAGCTTTGCGCGCAAATCACCCCGAGCGTAGCCTGGGCAGGGAATCCCCGGGAAAGGACCCGAAGGCAGCGAGTACGGCCCCGATGCAGATGACGGAGAGCAAAGTTAAGTGCCGACCCAGAACATGGAGATCCTAGGGGCAGCCTCACCTGGGCAAAAACACGGGGATGTCGTCGTAATCCTTTTCGAAAAACCGCCACATTTATGCGCTTCAGGAATCCGAGTTCTGCCCGCCCCCAAAGGCTACACATCGAAGGTCGATGGCCAGAAGATGCTGTCGACAGAGTCGCCGCCGCTGAAAGTGCGGATTTGTTCAGAACGAAGGTAGATGTGTCGTGTCAGAGGCTGTGAGCTGGCTCGAGTAAGTTCCTTCAAGACACTGTAACATTTGCTTCAATAAAAGACTAAGTTCAGCGGGTATTTGAGACGGTAAAAGGTAGGGACAGGTAACGGCAAGGGTAAAGAGAAACGTACTAAGGCAAGGCACATGTGGGGTGCGGTTAGACAAGGGTACGCTGCGGAGGGGGTATGTGGCCAGCGTAGGTGAGAAAGCAAAGCCATCACGATTTTCGATGTGCGCGAGGGATAGAGTCGGTTTTTTTTTTGTGAATTGCTCCAATGGACGAGGTATGGCATTGGCATGGCATCGAATGCCGCAACAGAACGGTAACATGGGAACCAACAATACACCGGTGTGCGCAGACCTGAAAAGATTGAGATAAAAAGCACATGGGCCGCATGGTCTCCAGTGGCATTTAAATAATGATGAGCTGGTCAAGCCCTTGCACCGGGCGCGCAAATGGCGCAGGAAATTCCGCCACGGATAGAAGGCGGGCGGTGTCATCTCATATTTGTGTTTCGGTCACTCACCGAACACGGCAAGTCCGGTCGGTGGGAGAGAGCGTCGATACCGACACGAGACCGCACACAGCGCATCCACCTCGAAATTGTGTGGTGTGCGGCAGAAAACCAAGCGCTCGAAATAATAGCTCCTTGCAATCAGGGGGACAATAAACACACGGAACGAGGGCGCGCCAAAAGAAATGCGGGACAAAATCACCGCATCGCGGCAAACGACAGCGCCAATTGAAGAAGAGGCAAGTAGGGACGAACCTTCAGCTTCAAACCCCAGATAAACA
Organism: Mycena metata; assembly: GCA_029378385.1. Lineage (NCBI taxonomy): Eukaryota > Fungi > Basidiomycota > Agaricomycetes > Agaricales > Mycenaceae > Mycena > Mycena metata. The sequence continues at coordinate 2,142 of JARKIB010000786.1, read as the reverse complement.
TACCCGGGAGCACGCTGTGGAGAAGTCCCAGAGAGTTCACTGTATTGATTTAACGGCATATATTTCAAAGAATAAGAACGAGGAAGGTGAGTTGAAGGGAGGAAGTCAGGATACTGAGAAAACACATTAGACACAATGCAAGACTCGCGCCACAAGGCTACGCAGCGCGGGAGAATGAGAAACATATATCAGACCCCGATGTGCGGAAAGAGGATTGGGTGGGCGGGCCGCACCTTCACCGGCGCAAGGGCGGACACATCAAGAGCGTACATACGCAACCCGCCGGATAGATAAAAGGAGACCAAAGACGAGGTGGGCACTCATCCACGCAATATTGTCTGCCTCATATACATCTTGATACAGTATGATCAGATACACGTACAGTGCCCGTCGCTCAGGTTTACCGGTTCAGGTCCTGGAGGCGTGGTAGCTCACGATGAGTTGGCAGAGAAGAGTTTGACTGCGCGCCACGAGGGTGTGGAGGTGAGTCGACATTTGTCTTGAATCTTGCTTGAATTCTTATTATTTGAAAGGCCGATAGCCAAGTTCTGTTCCAGGATGAGAACCAGCAGTCAAACCTGTCTCTGAAGACGAAGGGATGGGAAGATCGAGTAAGAGTTAGATTAACGATAAGCAGGCCCAGGCGCCGCGGAGGGTCACGAGGATGATGGAACAAACAACATTCAAAAGTAATATAAACAAAGGCCAAGTCACGCATACTGAATCCTATACTTTAAAACACAAAGAGCACTGCCACCACGTGATATATCATGTGATATGTCACATGCTTCTTCCCACGAGATGCCCGAGCGTTAGCGAGGGCCAAAACAGGTGAGCTCGGAATTTACCGTGTCTTTGAGAGCACTGAATTTGCCGGGGTTTGGGGCAGAGCCCCAACAAGCTGTGGACCCTGCCGGAGGAGCGGCTGCGAGCGGAGCGAGTGGCCGTGCCGGAGGCAGGGTCCTAAAGCTTGTTTTGACGAAATTTCTAGGGACGACGAGGTCACGAGAACGAATCCTAAAAATAAATTTTAGGACTCGTAATTGCGCTTTGACCGTCACGGTCACACGACCTGACACGTTCTACGGTTCCCCCACATCGATGTCGGGCAAGGCGAAGGCAAAGGCAAAGGGCATCAGCGCCAGTTCATTTTTGGACCTCAAAGCCGAATTATCGAAACAGGAGAGTGAATTCTCTCGCAACAAGACCGCCGGTTCCTCGAAATTCATCGTCGGAGGTGTGAAACGGCCAGACAAGGTGCGACCCGCTCCCATCCCTCCAAGGTCGACGCTAACTTGGCCTGCGGTATGCAGAAACCCACCGTATGGGCACGCCAGAACACGGGCGTGAATGCGCGGGCGTCGCGCGATATGGAGCTTGAAGCAATCAGCAAACCCACCCTGGAATCTGCGCGCGCCGCCCTGGAGCGCAAGGCCAAAATCTACGACAAGCTGAAGAAGGGGCAGACGGGCGGGTTGAATGATAAACAGTATGAGATGTTGCTCGTGGATGTGCGTGCTCTTTCCTCTTTCCTCTTTACACATTTCATTGAAATGTAATACTCATGAAAGGCGGTAGTTTGACTCGAAGCCTGTATCGGACAACTTTGAATCCGACAGCGATGACCTCGACGAGTCGGTGGAGGTTGCAAGGCCACCGGTGGTTGACTCGGATGTATGTATTTTATCTATTTCTAATTCATGGTAATGCGTACTGAATAAATAATTCCAGGACGACCCCATTGTTGAATATGAAGACGAATTCGGGCGCATGAGGACTGCCAGGCGGTCGGAAGTGCCACGGGATCTCGTGCGTCCGACGGAGGAGCCAGCGCACGATGAAGACGAGGATCTTGTTATACGTCCGTCCCATCACTCCCTTTTCGACCTTTCTGCTGATATTCTACTCCAGACAATCCCGCGGGGTACTTTCCCGTCTACCAGCCCTCCGCCGACCGCGTCGCGCAAATCGAGAAAGAGCATGCAGAGATCAACAACCCCCTCGGTGTGCACTACGACGCCTCCGCGGAAGTGCGCGGCCGGGGCGCCGGGTTCTACCAGTTCTCGCACGACGAGGAGACGCGCAAGGCGCAAATGGACGAGCTCAAGTCTGCGCGCGGGGAGACGGAGAAGACGCGCAAGG
>JARKIB010000785.1:0-26896 GCA_029378385.1 Mycena metata | reverse complement strand
GTAGCCCAGTCCGGGACAGGGATATTGCTCTCGGCGTCCCACTCCGTCTGGACAAAACAGGGGCTCGCATAGAGGACCGCGTTCGCCGTCGGCTGATCGTTGCGGGGCCGCAGCCAGAAACGAATGATCTTCATGTGGACCATGGATTCGCGCTATGATACCAATTAAATCGAGAATTCAGTAGAGTTTAACTTACAAGCATGACGACACGGGTCTCCTGCAAGGCCTGCGATATCCCAAGATGCGGAATATAGATTTACGGAGTAGGAGACACGCGTCGAGTCCCTTGAGCGAGTTCCTGCCGGAAGTATTGAATAAAGTAAAATTGAAAACCTCAGAGTTCTGCCGCGCTTTCGAGCAATATAGACGTACCTTGTTGTCCAGAGGGCTTTCAGGGCTTGGGAGTAGGAAAGATGTTAAATTCCCGTCGCCGCTGCTGATCTACGCATCCAGTTTTAGCGGGAAATACGGCGGGACAGCAGCTTTAGCCCAATATTACCTCCCAATGTATGGGTTATTCGCTGACAGCCCCAGGATTACTTAGGAATGGGTTAAAGGCATCCAGGGACATGGCAGCGACTCGGAGAGGCACAAGAGCGACGCGACGGAGAGAGAGACGCCCACGTGATGTTTTCACATGTTCGTATCAACGTGAATTTGAATTGCTGCCGGGCCACTAGATAAGAGCGAGTCATGGAGATTTTGATCCCCACCGCCCTTTCTGCCCTTCCACCACCATCTCTCGTGTGTCCGAGTTTCTTCATGTCGACAGCCGGTACCCCTCTCAGCGAGACCACCAACACCAGCGGAGATGGCCAAGATGTTGCACAAGACTCATTACAAACCCTTCGCGCCGAGCTCGATGCCATGAAGGGCTTAGTTGCCGGGTTCACCAAACGGACACGTAGTCGTAAGAGGAAGAGGCGGTAAGTTGTTGTACTCTGTTTCCCATGACGGGATCTGCCAATCACAACGATCAGGGCTTCCTCCGACTCCGATGTCGAGAACGACGCTCCCACCTCCAACAAAGCCAAGTCTTCGACCGTGCCGGAGCAGGATTTCGCCTCCCATGGGCGCATGATTATGCGCTTTCTCGGGCCATTTGAAAACATCGAAGACATCATCACACACGGGCTGCGCGTCGACACGGCTCTTGTTGGAGACGAGGTGGCCGTGGAAAGGTATGATACCGATTCACCTTGTTCGCCTCTAATCCTGTTCTAGTCTTGCAGATGCACGGCTTACCGAGTCCTGGACGATCTTTCATCAAAAGGTCCCCGGCTTTCACAGTCTGATGCTCGCTAATCATGCTAACTTGGATGTAATTCATTCTATTTCTCGAAAGGTAAGCCGTCGAGAAATGCCAGTCCCGCGCTAACATTTGTTGTCTAGATCAATACCGGCATGGAAGGTGCCCGCTCGGACGACACCGGTACCCTCAAACCTAGGATCCTCGGGTGGACCGCAGAGGACCTCGCGCCAGACGCCAAGATTACCATCATGACTTCGGCATCCAAGGCCACGCGTGCCGCCGATCCCGCCGTTTTTGCCCTGCTCTTACCGTTGGAGCACAAGGCTGAGTTTCCTGAGTATGTGTTGCCTTCATCATCAGTTATATCTAAAAAATATTCACAGTCCACTCGCGGCATTCCAGTCTGGGGATTTTGAGATCACCGGCCGCAAGTACCCCTGCTTCCTCTTCCCATTCGGCCAGCCCAACGACGAGACTGCCCTCGACACCATCCTTGAAGGCCCGATAATGCTCAGGGTAAGTCGTCCGACTATCAGTGATATGGCACTAATCTATCGGTCAGTGCTCGAAGGCACTTTTGATGGGCCCTTCGTCCGCTCTGCAAGGTGACGGCTTCCACCAGGGCAAGCCAGGCAATGCATCCCTCATCGGGCTCAAGATGTTTACCAAACGTGTAATCGCCTACATCGCTTGTCAGGTAAGCGCACAAGCGCTGCATCTTGACAGTGCCGATACTTACTTCAAGTTTCGTCATTAGGTCCGCTTCAATCTTTCCAGTCTTCAGAACTGGAACCGGATCGACGGCGAGTTCGACTATGAAGAATTCTTCTGGCTCATTGTCAAGCTGTTCGACGATGGGCCTTTTGCCAAGAAGACGATTGCGCTGTATAATCGGTGAGTTTCTATGTACCTTGTTGACACCGGCTGATTCGCTGAAACGGCAGTATGCGCTTGACGGCGGACTTGGCTAAACTATGCAAATGGAGATGGAAGCGCTAGCTGGAAACTAACACCCCACTAACCAAACACACAACCCAACCAAACCCAACCTTTATACTCCCAAAGACTAGCGCAAACTCCTTGGTCGAGTTCGGGTCCGGGCCGTAGTATGCGACCACTGGTTTAGAACAGCAACAGGAACTGAATCCGACTTTATTGACCAACACTCTTCTATACAACACAACTCTCATGGCAATGCTTCCTCAAACTCAACGACCCTAGGCTTGTGATGTACATAGCAAAGGATTGTTACTAGGAATCGCACCGAAGTACAGGTGCCTAGGCGAGGAGGTGTAGCTTTGGCCTGAAAATCCCGTTTAAGGGCTATGCTGCTTCGTCTAGACGACCTCTATTGCACTGCTAGCCTCTCGAGAACTAGCGGCAGACTCAGACTCCTTTGAATCCAAGATCTTTTCCGTACACTTGGGCTTATTAAGGACCTCAAAGTACTATCCAACACGACTAGACGACCGGTGGTTGTCCCAGGGTTCTCCCAAAGTGCTGTGCCGGGCGTGGTCGGTTTTAGCGAGGCGTTTCCTGGTCACCCAATGCGGATGCCCTGCTAGAGTCCACTCGCGACGACAGTCGCAGTTCTCAAGCCTTCTTTGTGCGTACGGTCCTGATTTATACGTGGAGGCAGTTGCCGCCTCACAACCTCCCAACGCGATGCTTTGCTTATAGGTTCACACAATGTTCCAACAAACAATGCTTCGATTGTATAGACTTCCTTACACACAGATAGAGAATGTACTTTATCCCTGCTTAGTGGCCTGAGCACACCCTTACCGTAGCAGTGAGCGGGGCATGAGCTCGCTTTTAGCAGTAACTACTGGGTCCTTATATACTATTCTAGAGTCCATAATGTAATACCTATCTAATAAGCATGCCGGGGTGATTCCTCATCCAAATGTCAAACAATATGACTGATTTGTGCCATTTATCCTCGCCGTCGGCCTAATTCCGGGTCATAGGCCTTGGCTATAAATATCCCGGAGCCTAGAGCCCATAACTCCGAAATACTCCGGAGCCATTGCCCCCTAGCTCCGAACTAACTCATGCTTGCTCATATGTTGAAGTGTTCAGTTCGACTTCCTCAACATACTATCATTGCCAACCCAGGAAGTTGATCAGAGTTCGTCTAGACAGCATTTCCTGTGGTCTAGACAAGCCAAGCTTTGTAGCCCAACCATGCTAGTCCGTCTAGACGACTTCAATGATCATTCCCTGAGCCATATATCCCTCTGTGACCTTACTAGCACAGTTACTTGAGTGCCAGTATCATTGTACATGTTTCTACTTCGAATTCAAGTACTTGGACTCGCTCTGAATGATACCTGAGGCCCAAGGCACTCAAAGGTAATAGCTTCGATGTCAATTGTGGTTGCTAGCTCGATAACGAGCCGTCTAGACGCATAGTTCTGCCGTCTAGACGCTTAGTCGAGCCGTCTAGACACATAGTTCTGCCGTCTAGACGCTTAGTCCTGCCATCTAGACACATAGTTCTGCTGTCTAGACGAGCTGGTTAGCCCTCTGTTAAGTCCCATTCAACGTGGTCTGTGCAGTCATTGGTTCTCCTGGTCGGATTATGATCCCCATTGAATGTCTAGGCTTTTGTACATCTCCTTGATAGTGTACCTGTCCAGTGTAACACTTGTAACCGTGTCTAGCACTGTGCAGAATACTACAGCCAGCAGGCGGAGCTCACTCTGGCTCTCCTTGATATCACCGAACAGGGTACTAGTGCACTACTCAATAATGCAACTAGAAGCTAGTCTATGGCCTGAGTCCCCTAGCACCAACTAGTGCTCATTAAGCTTAAAATAGCCCGACTGCGACACAATTGGTGTTGCGCCGTCTCATCGCGGTTGCTCAGTGTCGTTCTCGGACACGCCGCTGGTATTGTGGCGGCCCCTGCTGCCGCGTCGGACTCCGCCCCTGCTTTGGATCATATGCAGCGTCTGCAGGCCGCCCGCGATATCCATGTTTTGCCCGCTATTTTCCTGTGTGCATGGGATTCGGATGAAAATCAAGTGCTTCATTGAATACAATGGCGATGTATCTAGGCAAGCTGGGGTGTACAGTAGATGATGATATGGTTGTTATACATGGCCTTGTGTAGGCCGACGTCAATCCAAGGGAATATAAGGCCCCCGGAATACCTGGCCAGGTGACCCTTGCAAAGCGATGTGGAACTTATATAAGGCTAGGTGACGCCTTCCAGCGCTTCCGGCCCTTATGTGCCTTATATGGGTACGTATTGCCATCTATGTTTCTCCCGGTTTTGGTGATGACTTGAACCTGAGTGCCGGAGGCCAGTTGCGCAGACGAAAGGGTTTGGAAGATGGCGGCCTCTATGAGATCGCGCCTATTGGTAAATGCGCTCATGGCTTTCGACATGCCCTGGGCGCAATAGTGAGCAATTGGCGAGATGACGCACATTTCCGCTGGGTGCTCACCTGTGGTTTTCCATCTATCTCGGCATCGACGTCTTCATCCTCGACAAAGTCCTCTTCTACATCGAGAATCGGGTCCGGAACGGGAGTTGGAATCTGAGTCGCTTTGAACTTTTTATTGGCTGGGTGAACTCGGACGTTGGACTTTGCCACTTTGCCAGATTTGGTGACGGTGGCGGTTTGTTCGGTGTAGCCGTCTGAGTCAGAATCAGAGGCGTCGATGGTTGCATGGAGCGTTCCCTTGCGCTTTTTCGCGGGCGCCATTGGACGGAGGTCTAATACTTCTATTTAGAAGAGTTATACACTGAAGCGCACGCGACCATACCTCACGCCGTTAAGGAGGGAGAGGGTAGAAGGGAAGAATCGGAGGCGGAGAATAGCGAGGACTAGATAAAGTCCTCCAGCACGTTAACAAAAGTTGCAATGGAAAACTTGAAGAACGCGTACCAACAAAGACAGGGGCTGTATTAACCACCGAATCAAATTCGACGTGGCTGGAGGGGCGACACAAAGTCGATCTCGAAAGACAGAGGGAATCGAATTCGACTCTGGATTGGGGCGTTGTGGAAGGTGGCAATTGGGACGAGTGGCGATGGTGGTGGTTAATTGTCAAGAAACGTTGTGTTTGTTCGAGTATACATGTGATGTACCATCAAACAGAACAAAAGCGCTTTGGCCTTCGACTACGCATCCCGGTCATTGATTTCCTTCTATGGGGACTGAGAAAAAGCTGGGAAACTCGCATTTGAGAACATTTATTTCAGTGGTAGCGAGACACGAAAAATAGGTGCGGCGGGCCGGCGAATGCCGGTACCGTGGTGTGACACGACGCGAATAATTAACACGACAGCTCAAGCCAACCTGAGCGCGTCGTAGTAGGTATTGTAGCTATCGTAGTCGTACAGTGAAATTAGGTAGATACAGTCTCTACTCCAATGGAAAGAATATTGTCTGCTCATTCGTTCTCGTTTTCCACACTACCACTACTCATTCTACTCCTTCCTGGTGTCCGCCGCTTCACCCCTCCATTTCTTTCTACTGCGTCCGCGCGTTCCACACAGTCTTCAACTTCTTCTTTCTCATCCTCTCTTTAGCTTCTTCCTCTCTTCAGCTTCTTCCTCACCATGGCCTGCTCTTCCCGCCGCTCTCGCATCACTCCCGCCCCCGCCTCGTTCTCATTGGGCGCAACAGCCCACTCTCCGCCTCAACATGTCCCGCGCACAAGCACTGCGTTACATTGGCAGGCGGCCCACCCCCGAGGAGCAGATCGAATACCACGTCAATAATCCCGGCCTTCACGCGCGCGACGGTCCAGACGGCGATGTCTACTGCTGCGCGGAGGTCGAGGCAGCGACTCTCAAGAACTTTCGGCGTCACCGAATCTCCCGTGCGCAGTTCCTGCACGCCCTGCGGGTGAAATTCGGCGTCACTACCAACCTCCGCCGCCGCCGCCGCCAGTACCGCCGGTGCGAGCGCACGGGCCTTGTCCATCTTTGGCTCTTCGCCTTCAGAACACGCAACCAATACCGCCTTGGTGAGTTCTTTCTCTTTTATTTTCTCCCCCCCCTCAGTTCTTCCCTTCCCAGAGCATTTGTCCCACTTGGGCCTCAAGTGCGATGCTCCCGCTGATCGTCGTCTCTGCCCCAGCTGCGGGATGACCCACTGCGAATATTGGAAGTTCGCCGACCTTGGGTCCTCGTTCCGCGCCCTGGTCACCCAATTCCGCGCCTTTGCCACCTCCCAATTCCGCGCCTTTGCCACCGCCATTGGGGAGCCCGTTCGCATGTAAGTCCCCCCATTTTTTTCTTTCCTCCTCGCTAACCCGACGTCAGGCGCCGTCTTACTCATTATCGCGTCGCCTTTCCCAAACACCGCTCTTGACTCATCCCGCCTTCTACCTGTAAATAATCAGCTCTCATACTGTATATATTGTACTGACCACCTGATACCTTGCGCCGCTGGGATTGTAATGTAATCTTCTCGCAGCATGTAGTATAGTGCTTTCATTGTAGACGACCCGACATCGTTCTCCAAATCTAATTTCTCTTGCTCCTTCCACTTTTGATCGTCTGCGCCTTACTCAGGGAAATGCGAAGTGGGCGGCCGATATAGCTCCCCCGTGCGGAAGCCGTCGGCTTCCACCACCTCCTCCCTTAGCGCCCGCCTCTCCTCCTCCCACCCTGCCCACTTGATTGCCCACGTCTCCTTCTACCGCTCCAGCGCCACCAATTCCCCCCCACCTCCCCCCTCCACCCACCACAGAACCGCGCGGTATCGGTCCCGCAATCCCAGTATCGTCCTCGTCGAGTCTGGAGAGTCCCGAGGGCGTCGTCCTTTCATCCTTCCATCCCCGTCCTTTTTCTTCCGAGGATGCCGCGTACGAGGGCGAGGGAGCCTTGCGCGAGGTGGGTACTCCGGGTGACGTCAATACCGCTCGTGCTCGAGCGCAACTTGGAATGTCAACGGCAACGAGGAGGAGCAGAGCGGACGGTGATTTGACGAGGACGCCGCATGCAGGGCGAGGGAGATGGCCCTGCGCGACGTGGGGGAGGTGGGAAGACGGGCCTGGAGCCGCCGACGTGGACGGGCAGGCACGAGCTGGCGCAGTGGGCGCTCATAATGCAGGCGGACAGCTCGCTCTGCTGACGCCGTTGACTGCGGAGGAGTGGGAGGAGGTGGACTGGCGGAAGGGGGAGTATGCGCGGGAGATGCCCAGGCGCGATCGGGGAGGTGAAGCGGTGGAGGATATGAGTGAGAGTATTGTCATTGACTCGCTGGCCTCGCTCGCCCAGTTGCGCCGCATGTCTATGTCTGAATTGCCGCCCCTGTTCTCGCTTCCCAGGATGGACGTCCTCGATGTGCCGCCCTCTATGCAACCGCGGCCGTGGGTGAAGCTTCACAATCTACTTATCGCGCGCGCGCCTCCCATCGTCCTTTGCCTCGTGCAAAATCCGTTCAGACCGTCGACCCCAAATCCCCCCTCCTCGCGCTCGCGTGCCAACGCGCGTCTCAGCTCGCCATCTTCCCCGGGGATCAACTCCGCCTTGAGCGCCAGCGCCTCCGGCTTCGCATCCGCCTCGCTCTCCCCAGCGCGGATTTGACGCTCCTCAACTCGGTGTGCAGAGCGGCGAGCTGCGCGGTGACATTGATCAGCTGGGTGGTGGTGCCCGCAAAGAGGTCTACCTGCGTGATGGTGTTACACATCCTGTTGTGCTGACGTCGACGAATGCTCTCATGCGTAACACCATCTCGAGTTGCGCTCGCGACGCGGTTTTGGATGACGCAGATTCGGCGAAGGGAGTCGGCAGCGTTGGGTACGCAGCGGGAGGTGGGGAATGAAGCGGGAATCGGGAACGAGGGCACGCGAGGACGGGATGCTTTGCGCGCGTGCCCGCACTAAGGCGGTTGTACCCTGTCTCTCTATTTGTATTCCTTTTAACTTTGAATGTATATCTAGGACACCGCCTGAATGTTTTCCGGAGTATCCGGACATCGCGTTGCATCCCACTGGAAAACTCGACCCTCTCTCCCCCGCTTTCATTTAAAATATTAATGAAATTCTACTGTAAGGGTTGTTGAACGAGAACAGCAAAGCTGAGTAAACCATTCAGTAAATCGTCGGGAAAGCTTTTGAGACGAATGCAGCTTACCCAATCCTCTATCAATCGACTTGGTAGAGTCCTGTAAACAAGGCCACTGTCGGTACGCTACTCGCGATGGGCGGTGCGAAAGGATGTACTGAACAGTTCGTCCTGGGCTCAATATCTGAAAAAGATTAGGTCAGTGGAGATGAAATTGCGCCTACAAGGCTTACCTGATTATCTTAAATATCGCCCGCGAGGCACGTTGCCGACGATGAAGACAGCCGGCGGGAGGTTACCGCCGTACGGAGGGGCTGCGTAGCACTCTATTCTAAATGTCTTAAAAAAAACAGGTCAGTCGAGATGAAATTGCGCCTAGAAGGCTGGCTTACCTAAGTATCTTGACATTTTAGCTGCATATCGCCCGCGAGGCGCGTTCCCGACAAAGAATGCGGCCGACGGGAGGTTACCGCCGTACGGAGGGGCGTAGGACCCTACTCTGAAGCTCTGAAAAGGAATTAGGTCAGTCGAGATGAAATTGGGCCTGGAAGGCTTACCTGGGTGCATCACTGCATTTTCACTGCATATGACCCGCGAGGCGCGTTGTCGACGAAGAAGGCGGCCGGCGGGAGGTTAGCGCGTTACGGAGGGGCTGTATAGCACCCTATTCCAAATCTCTGAAAAGGAATTAGACCAGTCAAGATGAAATTGCGGCTACAAGCCTCACCTGAGTATCTCGATATTTTAGCTGCATATCGCCCGCGAGGCGCGTTGCTGACGAAGAAGGCGGCCAACGCGAGACTAGCGACGTACGGAGAGGCTGCATAGAACCCTTTTCTAAATGTTTGAGAACAAATTAGACAATTGCAGGGAAAATTGAGCCTAGAAAGCTTACCTGGGTGAAGCATTGCATTTTGAGTGCATATCGGCCCCAAGGCGCATTGCCAACGCACAAGGCGGGCGGCGCGAGACCAGCAGCGTGAGGAGAGGCTGCATAGAACCCTGTTACAAATGTAATTAACTGAACAGAAGAAGAACGGTGCGAGGGGGGGGGGGGGGGGGGGGGGGGGGGGGGGGTTTACTGAGTGGTGACGACGCGGGTCTGTGTTAACGACGAGGAAGAACGGGCAGGCCACGCCCACGGGGCACGGAGTAGATGAGCGGAGGATTCCAGAGAAAAGTGCTATGCAGGAATTCATTCAGTGAATAGAACAAGAACTGGGGGAGGGGGGACTTACTGGGTGAAAAGAAGGTGACGGATGAAACGGCGCCACACCAAGGCACTGTCATCTAGCTAAACTTTGCGCTTTTTAAGCCACTAGTTACACTAGTGTTCCTAGGAAGACAAAGGTGGCTTCTGTATCAACAGAACTCTGTCAGGTGGTACAAAGGAGAACCAGAGCGAGCTCCGACTGCTGGTTGTAGTATGAACGAGACTGAGGCACGCAGTTACAAGCGATACCAGGCTCTGAAGTACATTATCAAGGAGGATATTCCTGCCTAGGAACGGAGTACAACAAGGGATCTATAAATATAGAGCCAATGACTGCACAAAGAGGAACCAGGCATTTGCCTAGGAGGACAGAACTCGGCAATAACCAAGTAGATGCCAAGGACGAGGGTCCTAGGGCCATTGGTTATGCAATTGCTACCAAGGAAGACGGATTGGAAACGATAGCCAGTCTCCTAGGAAAGAACGCACAGTACCTAGGGATGGATTATACCTGACTATTTTAGCAGGACTAGCCTAACGGCCCCCGGGAAAGCCAAATGGAGACGATTGGCAACGATGGGGAGATGTCACCTTGCTAAGAAGTTCAGACCGCGAACGAACGGACGTTATCGGAGGATGACAAGACATGAATGAGTGTGCTAGGCGACGCGGAACCGCCTCGGAAGAATGACGCATGATCGGCTGCAGTCGGCAGCCAGTCATTGCAAATACCAGACCCACCTAGGCCAAGGAAAGCATCAGCCACGCTGACTGTTTCATCTGGCCGCAATTACGAATCACCTCGGCAGCGTTTTCTTGCTTGCCGAACGACCAAACACCACCACTCCATTACTCATTTCATCTTATCTCATCTCAAAGGACTCAGTAGTATAAAAAGAACCAGAAAAAGCCGCTATAGCTCAGTTCATCCCCGCTCATCGTAGAACGGTGTGGGTGTCCTCGGGCGATCTGCGCAGAGAATAACATATTTTTCCTCTGTATCTGTATTGTCTGTAGAATCGAATCTTGGTTTTTGATTGGCTATTTTCGGAGTGACATTTAAGTTGAATATCTCTGAGAACCAGCGCAAGTATAAACAACTAAGTTTCGCGTTGGAACAAGAGGCGGTTCGTTGCTCCACGTATAAAATCTACGAGGGCCACACGTGCTAGGAAGGAAGACTTATCCGTTGCATTGGCTGCGCGGTTACTTCGCATTGGCAACGCAGAGGCTGCGCTAGTTTCGACCTAAACACCAAGTTAGGCGCTAGCTAGGTAGAACGCTTTGGTTGAGCGCAGTGGAAGATTGAACCGGTAGATCGCAGTGAACAGAGCTAGTTGTCCCTAGGCCCCAAAAAGCCAAAGCGTACGGAAACGTTCTTGCGTTAGTACAGGAAACGCGAGTCCAGCAAGGCGGTTATCTGGCCTAGTCTTGTTGAGAGGCAGTACTTGTGGAAGCAGCATAGCCCTATTGGGATTTTCAGACGGAAACTTTACAAACTTTGCCTAGGAGCTACTTCAGTAACCCTAGTACCCTACCCCCCCCCCCAAAACCCGTTCACAAATCACCAGTCGGTGTGCAGCGTTTCGAGTCAAGGACTGTGGTAGTACCAAAGAACAGACCAGAGAGTAGGACCAGTGTCAGTAGCAGAACAGAAATCGATACCTTTTCGTTTGCCCCTTCGAATCCAAAACCAGTAGTCGCATACTACGGCTCGGACCCGAACTCAACCAAGGAGTGCGCCAGTTCTTGGGAGTATAAAGTGAAGTTGTGTTAGTTGTGTGTGTTAGTGGTTTGTTGCATTTGGTGCGCATTCCCTAGGCATATCCTAGCGAGTTTCATAGTCAGGCGCAGCTGCCCGTTTCAACGGGGTGGGTTGGAATGACGATCCTAGGGGGCCCAAACCCCAGGATGAACGGCGAGTTGACTTTGAAGATGTGCGTTACCCTTTTTGGAATCTGGGCGCTTAGCTGATCACTACTCTTCTTCATCAACCAGCATCTGCTTTGGCGAGACGCCCGCCGGTAACGACTTCGAAGAGACCTGCGTCAACTTCAACGAGAATGTAGTTGAGCCCTTTGAGGGTTTCGTGCGTATGTGTTACAGTAAGTCGTCTTCCTTGCCGTTCCCTTCCCAAAAAAAAATTGATATCAATTCTTGCAGCCGCAGCCCAATGCAAAGATCGTGCGCTTCCCCAGCCCTCAGTGGACACCACCCAGGCTACAACACGCGTGGACCGTATCATGCCACCGCCTCCCCCCCGTCATCCCTCTGCCCAAACCCAAGCAAAAGAAGTCCACCGGAAAAGCTGCCGGAAAAGCAAAGTCGACCGCTCCTGGCGTCTCCGCCCACTCTGGCTCGAATAATGGAACGACTACTGCTTTATCTACGTCCATTGCTTTGCCTACGTCCACTGCTTCGCCCACATCCACGGATTCCCCGACGATCACACCCCAGGACCCCGAGCATGGGGAGAACGATTCAGATCCCGAAGGTATGTACTTCCTTATTCTCCATTTCACTCTTCTTTCGACACGGCGAACGGTAGAGACACGCGGGTGCAACAACGAGCCCTGCGCATCTCCACCGTTCGTCGTGTGCATCACGCATGACACTGGAGGCTGGGCTGTCGAGCTGTCTCCCCCGAGGGTATATCAAAGCAAGTGCTTCGATTTCAAAGCCCAGTCGCGGTGCCTTACGCGTGTTTTTCTTACATATAAACCCTCCGCTTCAAATTTCAATTGACTCACACTTCGCCTATAGATACAAATTTCTCGCTGTACGCTGCTTACGGGACAAAGTAAGTGCCTTTCGACTGGACCTCAAAGACACTTTATTCATCGTCAATTAGCATGAATACCTTCGCCGGCACCCGGTCCGTGCAGGGAGACGAGCGCGAGCACGACCTCTTCGCGGACCTCGCTGACGACACCAACTTCGACTTCGACATGGACCTCGACGCCCCCTCAGCGCTCGGCGCGGCGTCCCTCCCGTCGCTGGCTGTCCCCTCCTGGCCGGACGGCATGACGGCGCCGCTGAGCTCTGAGGCGGCTGCTGTCTTGGCTCAGGCCGAGCGAGGAGGACTCCCCAACCTCGCCACAATGGCCATCGATCCCGACCTGGAACGTCTCCCTATCCCAACCCCAGCCCTGGACCTTAGCACAAGCGCTGTCCCCGTCCCGCGCCCCCGCCCTCGTCCTGCCTACGGCTCCTTTGCCAGCACCGTGGATGCCGCCGTTAATGTCAGCGGCTTCAATTTCTCTCAGAACCTACCCATGGCCCCAGAGCCGTCGCCCTACCGCCTCAGCGGGCTCTTTGAGTGCTTCCGCACTCCTGGTCGTGCGGGTGGTTCGTTATCCGGCACGCTTGCCTCCGCGTCGCCCACGCCCACTTCGACTTCCACATCGCCCACGCCTGCCTCGGCGTTGTCCACGCTCACTTCGACTTCCACATCGCCCACGCCCACTTCGACTTGCACATCGCCCACGCCTGCCTCGGCGTCGCCCACGCCCACTTCGACTTGAACATCGCCCACGCCTGCCTCGGCGTCGCCCACACCCACTTCGACTTCCACATCGCCCATGCCTGCCTCCGCGTCGCTCACGCCCGCCGCTTCGCTCACGCCCACTGCTTCATCGTCGACAGCCGCCTCCGCAGCTCACACGTCCGTCTCTGCGTCGTCCATACCCGCCGCGGCGGTGTCGCCCAAAAAGGGGTCGTACCTCCACTGGCGCGAGAAATATCTGAAGGCTACAGGCGCCAGTAGTGCGAAGGCAGCTAGTGCGGATGCCGCGAAGACTATCGGGCCCACCAAGGCGGCCACCTTCCTGTTGTCCCTCCTCAACGGTGACAGCGGCCTCGCCGCCACCGCTCCCGCCATCGCTACCGCCACCACCGCTCCCGTCGTCACAGCCGATGATGCGGACATCAACGACGACGGCGACCTCCCCATCACGCGCCCGCCGACGAAGCTCACGGCGCCCACGAAGAAGCGCAGCGGGAAGAAGGCTGTTGCCGCCGCGAAGGCGGACGAGAAAGAAGCGGCCGCGCAGGTGGCACACAACGTCGCTGCTGTGACCAACGGCGCAAAGCGTGGCCCCGGACGTCCGCGCAAGCAACCTGTTGCGGCGGCCACCTTGACCGACACGACTAACCTCCCGGCGGAGGGGGAAGAGATGCCCGTCGCCCGTATCTTCCGCGCCCCCGTCGACCACGCCGCAATCGGCTTTCGCCGCAGGTCGAAGGAAGCGGCGGAGAAGGAGAGAGCAGCAGAGAAGGCGGTAGCGGAGAAGGAGGTGGCGGATAAACGCGCTCTCGAGATAGAGCGGGGGTGGGCTGAACGCGTGGTCGACGGGGCGCGCACCTTGACTCGTGTGCGCAAGGCCCCCAAGCATGCCGATGGGACCGAGGTCCAGACGAAGAAGAAGGCATCGGCACCTGTGGGGACCGCTACTTCGTCGAAATCACGGTCGTGGGCAGACGCGTCTACGACGCGCACGGCGGCGGTGGCCTCGGCGAAGATCGGGACGAAGAGAAAGGCGGCGAGCGAGTTGACTGACGGCGGCAAGAAGAAGTAAGTTTCTTATCGCCTACATAACATTTTACTTACCGTTTTTGAAAGGGCCAAAAAGTAGGCGGTGATCCCACACTCAACGTCTGTCTGTGCTGCTCAACCAGCCCCCTTCCCGCTGCTCAACCAGCGTTTGCACTAGCTCTTCAACGAGTTCTAACAGATTGATTTCCTTTGCCGCTAGAAATGTTTTTCGAGTTTCAATAGTCCTATGTCCAGTATGCAGATTGAACTATGCCTTCTATGAGTTTGAATGATTTGAAGGAATGAGTTGCGAGAAAGGATGGGAGCTGTGAGAAAAAGGACTTGAGCAATTTGAACTTTGAAAAAAAAAGGTCTTGATAGTCATGCAAAAACAAACGGCGTGTTGACGCTTCGAACCCATGACGCTTCCACGCAACAGATTAGCAAAGCATAGGATTGCCGGCCTATACCGGTGTGCCAAATTACCATTTGGTTTGCCTTAATATAAAGGGATCAAGTGTTTGCAATCTCTGGTTTGAAAACTCCCCAAAAAAATTATTCCAAGTCCTACAAAACATTACTGGGCGTGGAGGGGATGAAAATAGATGTAAAGTAACAGTAAAGCAGGGGAGTCGAAAGCGCGTCCATCGCCGCAACGTCAGAGGAGAGGTACTAGAAAAAGTACATCAAAGGAAGGAATAGCGCGAAGACGAGGGGGGAAGTCATAAACAAGGGGGGAAATCGACGACTAGGTATGTAGGCGGGCGCAGGAAGCCTCTGCCACGCAGGAGCGGCATGGATAGGCGGGATCGCGCAGGAGCGTGCGAAGGAACCGGATCCTTGGGGATTCAAGGCGTCCGGCATCGCGGAGGGGGTTACTGGACGGCGTGGGGAGGATAAACGAAGGGCATGGTGCGGGGAATGGCCCGACGCGCCATGAAAATCGCCGAGAATGCCGCCAAGCCACCAGAGGTGCTGGGGCCGCATGTGGGGGTACCAGGACGAGGCCGAGCAGCGCAGACTGTGGGGCAGATACTTGGAAGTAGAGGCCCTTGTTTCTGAGCGAGGCGGGCAGCAGGAACCGGCGTGCGCGCCCGAGCGCTGGGGCAGGCGGCAACGACGACACCAAGCGCTACAGCGCGTTTGAGCGGCCACAACGGTGGGGTGCGGTACGGAGGAGCACCAGAGTATGTGCTGGAAGAATTGTAGGGCAACAGCAGGCCCAGGCCCGCTTTTGTGCAAAAAAGGGCGGCGGTGGCAGGCGACAGGACGACGCCGAGCGCTAGGGCGCGTTTGAGCGGCCACAAATGCGGAGGTGAGATTGGGTAGTACGAGAGTATGTTATGGAAGAGTTGTGGGGCAGCAGCAGACCCAGGCCCGCTTTTATGCGAAAAGGAGGGGCCGCGGACGGTAACGACGACACCGAGTGCTACAGAAGGATTCAGACGCTGAGAACGCGGGGGTAGAATGAAGTAATACCGGAGTATACACTGGAGGAGTGTAGGGGCAGCAGCAGCCCTGGAGCCGCTTTTATGTGAAAATGGGCGCCCAGGCAGAGCGGTTTTGGAGCGTGAAAATCCGAATGTTGGCGAGGATTGGGGCAGCGCGGAAGGCATTAGAGGTAAGAAAGATTGAATGAGGGTCGAATAGAGGTAAGTGCCAGCCAGAGGAGCCCCCAGGGCGGAGGGGTAGCCGGCGCGAATAAGGGAGGAGGAGGAACGTGTAATTATAACAAGTGTAAATAGAGGTGGCTAATTTGGGAGCCCGAGCCGAGCCGAGCCGAATTGCGCCCAAACGACGCATCAATCGAGGCGCGAAATCGGGCCCACGGCGAGCGCGAAATAGCGTGGAGCGGCGCTGCGCGGCGGGGCAAACCCTGCGATGATGTATCACCAGGTAGGCTGGCTTGGAGTCCACCATGTATCACGCATTTACTACAATCATAGGCGTCGTGATACATCAAATCTACACATACGCCTGCCTGCAGGGGGCATCAGGGCCCGAACGACGGCGCTCCTCCGAAGCGTAGTGACACTCGGAAGGCCCATCGCTCGGTGCGCAATCTCGGCAAGTCGGGTGCCGCCGATACGCAGAAAGGACAACCCCAAGAAACGCTCTCTCTCACCGTTCCCAGGTTTAAAGTCGCCAGGAATCGTTCGCTGGCACAGAGCAATCAAGCCTTTGGTCCCGGTGCCGTTTCGAAGGCCACTAGATAAAACGTGGCTGACACGCTGGACCTTTCCGCTCGCAACGGCCATGGTAAGTTCCACTTGATTGTCTATCGTCTTCATTTTTCGCATGATGGTCCGGGTGTCGTTTAGCTTCTTCAGACCCTTTTCATGAAGCATTTCCGCCCGCCGGCGGTTCAACGCAATCAGATTTTCGATGGGGTGGAAAACCAGGCGCGAGTTCTCATGAACTCCCTTGTGAATCCGGTCGAGGATTCCCTGCAAAACTCGGTGAGTCGCCAGCGCGGAGCATGGTTCACACGCTGTATCCTCCCCCCACACGAGCTTGGCGCAAGAATTCGCGCGTAGGAAAAAGAAGCCGTCGATGAATTGATAACCCCATGGTAATGTATATTCGGCATGGAGGCCGAATGGATGCGACAAGTGCGCCGTTTTCTTCGCTGGAAATTTAATCTCAAATCCCCGACAGTCCCTAGGCATCTCAGGAGCGTCAAATCTTTTGAGGATTCCGGATATAAATTTCCGCGGGCTGCAGCCAAGCGCAGTTGACTTGAATGTCATTTCGAATTCGTCCTCGTAAGTCTGCCCAGCGTCGGGATACCTTTAACCATGTATTATTTTGCAGTTCAGAGAAGGTAAAAAGAACGCACTCATGGTCTATAGATTCCTTTAAAAACAGGATTATATCGAGGATATACCTCATCGAAAAGCCCCGATCTCGAACAAAATACTCGAAGAAGTTGCAAAACCCATCTAGCCCGTCGGCGCCACGGTGTAAGAATTCGCGCACGGTATCGATACTATATCCCGAGGAGTTTGAGCCGAAAACCTCAGCAAGCAGGTTAACGAGGATCTTGTCGCGCTCTTCAGGTTCAACAGATCCTGGACCCTTTGTTGGATTAAAAGGTCCAAAGAATTCAGCGGGATTGCCCGCAAACTTGGCGAGCGGTGAATTACCAGTTATATGGGATGGTATTTGCTCTATCTTCTCGCGAAGGTGATTCCAAGTGTTGTCAAAGTGGGCCACTGGCGTCTGTTGCTCAGCGGCAAGAGTCGGCGCGTCATCCGCATCGTGAAAAGGCTCTTGGAACTCCGAGAGGTCTACGTCGGAAGAGGAGGCCGAAATCGCGACCACCTCAGCTGATAGGTAGGGCTCCGACCCGTCCGTCGACGGGTCTGTACCCGTCGCTTAACCCGTCAGTGGTCCTAACTCAATCAAAGATGGTCTGTTTGAGTTAATTCCGGCACGAATCGATGCGTACAGACCAGTTCTTTCAATTGTGCACTCATTTTGGGCGGTATTCTGCCAGATGCAACTGGAAATGCGGAAAATGATGTCAGATTTTCGACCCGGCTGATACTTTGGGCCAAAAACGGGTTGAAACTGACGGGTCGCATTTTCTCCTCCACCTGCTCTCGGATCCACAAGAACTTTGGTAGTCATAAACTAGACCACATTGGCTACAAGACTCTCCGCAAGCATTAATCTCTCAGAGCCACAAACGCCTCATAAAAGGCACATCAAATTTGACCCGTTTTGACGGGTCGGAGCCCCAGTGATAGGATCAATCCTATTCTTGTTCTGGTAGATTCACAGGATTGAATTCTAACCACTGCCCTAGTACATCCTAACTACACTACTCTAATATACTTTAAACTATCCTATGTAATCCTAAGCTATCCTATGTAATCCTAAGTGAGATGGCGAGTGAGTTAAAAAAGAGAGGAAAAGTCCGTCGCGAGATAAGTGAAGGCCGAGATGAAACAAATCCCATCTTATCCCATCCTATCCCATCCTATCCCAATGATCCATGCCATACCGCTAACACCAACCATCGCTCCCCTGCATCCGCAAAGTCAAGCTATCAACGCATCAGCTATCGGCCCGCAGGATAGGATAGGATCCAATTATCCTATCCGTTGGCGTTGGATCAAGGGCCCAGGGATCTCGTGCGAATCTCCCTGTGTTAAAGTCGAGAGTGCGCCCTTGCAGTAGTCGGGTATGGTACGATGGGATGCGATAGGATGCGATAGGATTATGACGTTGGATCAAGGACGCCGGGATCAAGTGCCGTCGGATCAATTGCCTTGCATTGAAGGCGAAACTGCGCTCACCCCGTACGATGGGATGGGATAGGATGGGATAACGTTCAGTGATTCCATCCGCTGATGTCGCACCGACGGGAAACGTGCGAATCGCCGGTGTCCGGATCGTAGCGGGACGGGTTAAAGCACTATAGCGTAAGCCTGGTCGGACGCGTTGAGTCCGATTGCCATCGAAAAAAACGAGCACCACTCACTTCCCAGTCCTCTGGAAGTTCTTGATTCGATTTTTTCTTCTTCTTCAAAAGATCCAGCGCTTTTGCCAGCTCATCTTCTTCGTCCTTCTCCGAAAGTCCCGGCGCCTTTACTTTCGCAGCTGAGCAGTGCTGCGCCAGCATAATGTCCATTAGATATTTGTTATGGGCGTACAACACCTCCCCCGATCCCGGCATGCACTCAGAATGTAGTATCTTCCAGGCCGAAGCACTCTTTTCAAATGCTGTAATTGTACGGTCAAACTCAACATCCACCAGTTCTGCTTGCTCCTTCGCCCGCTGGAGGTTTGCTCTATCACGAAACCACTTTACACGGTCGACTAGAAGCACGTCAATACCGCGTATGCAACGAATAAAATCGGAATTGACTCACTCTCCACACTCCACTCCTTATCCTGCTTCGCGCTCATCCCCGCTGGCCACCCTACTGACCAGAACCAGGGGTCGACTTCCTTACTTTCCCCCATCTTCGTGGAATCCGTGTTGTTTTTGGAGTACAACTCGTTGTCCGCCAGCGGTTGAAGCATCGAGTCATCTTCCCGCAATCCCAGGCTCAGCAAAGCGCCGCGCGTCGTTCTGTATTCATTTGCGGCAATTACTCTATCGTTCGCCAGCGTCCGAAGGAAACTTTGAGCTCTTGTCCCCGCCGCCTGCCCTCTGATTTTCTTGTCGACCATGAACTTCAGATTAAAGTTGAACGTTTTGATAGCATTGCGAACGTCCTGTAGTGCGTCATGCGCCATCCCTTCGCACAATTGGTACTCGGTCGTGGCGAGCTCCACCATCTGCAAAATTCGTCGTCGCGATGCATCAATAGATGACGGCAACAATAGTCGCATCTCCTCGGGCGCTACTTTTGGGCCGTCAACCTCCCTTTGGAGCGTAGGGAACCGGTCGAGTTGCGCCACGCGCCATGTAGTGATGTCTGTTCGCAGCTTGGATTTCCGCCGAACAGCTTTGTCCAGGGTAAAGGTTTTGAGAATCACTTTGATCCGATATCTGCGCACTGGAATGAGCGAGAAGAATTGGCCAGCGGACGATACACTCACTGCTCCTTTTCAAGCAAAAGTCCCTTAGTAATGAACACTGTATCTCCGGAACCGATGACCCCGCTCGCCATGCTTTTATTTAATTCTGCAAGCAGCAGCTTTTCGTAGGCGCTGCGATGGGTCGGCGGCCCTGAGGGGCGTGTGAGCAACGAATCTCCCCCATAGAATAAGGTGCGCACGCACCATTCTCAATATGCGCATCATAGGGACTCGAATATTTACCCTTCTTGATTTCCCATGTCGTCGCTATGGCCGACCACTCTTTGATCAACACCGGGTCGGTGGTCTCCGTCAACGCCTTAAACGGAGGCTCCCGCTTGCGGATCGCGGGAACCAATCTCTGAACCGCGTGGTGATTAATGTTGCCGCGACTCGAAAAGTCGAGTCACGACTCGGTAAGTCGACTCCAAGAGCCGTTCAACTCGACTCGACTTGACTTCGGGCCGCTGAGTCACTTGAAGTTGACTCAAGTCGACTCGAGTCGATGAAGTCGGATTTTCTGAATATTGTCCACAGAAAGGTCCAATGTGGTTGTAAATTACTGTGGGGCACCCATGTAACTCCCCTAAAGTGTTCTCAGATATTTGTGAAGTGTGTTTACCATTACTGGCGCCCTCAGATAAAAGTGATGGGGCATCAACTTTTGATTTTTGACGTCAATACCCAATCAATACCCCATTTTGTTCAAGTTAAGGACATTTCACTCCATGGATAAGTTTCAGAGTACTCTATACCTCCTCCCATCCCGCTGGAATATTTTGAGGTCTGTTGATCGCTACCAAATCTGCTTCATAACCTTCGCGACGAATCACAAGAGAAATGGTGTTTAATGTGATTTCCAGGTGTTCTCTCAACTCCTCTGAGTAGTAGCTGATGAAAGGTACATAATTGGATTTTGAGACCGGCTCAAAGTCACTCGAAGTCGGGCCGAGTCGACTTGCCTCGACTCGGGAGTCACATGAAGTTATATCTGTGACTCGACTCGACTCGACTTATATCGACTTGCGGAGTCGACTCGAAGCCTCGGAGTCGCGAGTCGCGGCAACATTAGTGGTGATGTTCTTGAAATATTGGCAGTAAACGTCGTATGTGAGGACAACCCATCACTGATCGTATCCGTCTAGGAGACTCTGCCCTAGCGCATAATCGGTGTGGCCGAAGCTGTTGCGCGGTCAGCGATCCGTCCATTGCCTCTCGAAATGCGACTTGCTTACCCTTCGCCCCTTGTTAGATCCACCATGCCGCCCGGCATGAAAAATCCATGCCGAGCGCACTGTATGGCGACGACGCCGGTGATAACAGTGTTCTTGAATTTGACGATATTCTGCATGCGGACGGCTTTCAGCTCCGAACATGTACATTTCTGCGCGCCGTTAGCAACAATCGGCCCGCGGGTCGAACCAACCACATACATCGTCGTGTCGCCCCATGACTGCCACATATTTCTTATATGTTGTATCGTCGGGAAAATAGGCGTTCCCGTCGTTCAGGGCAACGTCGTCGGGGTCGTCCACCTTTTGCTTCCGTTGCAGCTTGAAGTTTCCGTTGGATGAGAGGAAGAGCGTATATTTATGTCTGGCTCCGCGGTCAGTTAACTGGTGTTGATCACAAGTACGACCCACTTTTCGTTCTCGCGGGCAGCATCAATAACCGCCTTCTCTACATTGAAATCTACTTCCGGACACGCAGGACAGCGAACCGCGAGCGAGTTGGGACGGCGATTGACGATTATGTGGTTGATGTTCAGCATCAGGGTCTGCCCCGCACGCCGACGCATTACAATGTTGCGCCAAACACGAACAATCCGTATAAACTCGTGAACTCGATCCTGAAGAAGGTGTCAGCGAAGATCGACGATGGAAACCACGACTACGAACTGGGGTCAGGTGGGGGAAGGCGCCACTGGTCAATTTCCGCAACGCGCGGTAGTAGTCGCTCGCCATTTTCTTGGAAACCAGATTATGCACGTGGAGATTGTTGAGTACATCGAGGTGAACACGGTAGCCGGTGCGTCGACAGTCGCCGGTAAGAGTCTCGCACGAATTAGTTGTAGGTACTCCGGGATAACTGTTGCGCCACAATGGCAGAAGAAAACCTTGCCTTCGTGGATTCCGTTGGTATCCACGAACACAGTTTTGCGCCCGACTGGTACTCTTCCGCCATTCGGACACACGGCACCGTTGTGTTCAAGGTGCACCGCGTGTCCCAGGTCGAGAAGTGGGACTCGTACGAAGCCAGACCCATCCCATTTTTCGATGTGATGGAATCTGTGGCCGGGGTGCATCCTCACCAGGCACTGGCCGCAGAGCATGTCCGTGATCCCACACTCTGGGCACCGGAACTCTGCGGGTTCCTTGCACACGCATTCATCACCAAAACCGGAGATATCTGGGATGCCCAGATTCGGTAAGTCCGGCCAGGCGGTGTTGCCATCACCTTAGATGTCGGCACCTGGCCCGCCGCTGCCTTGTATGGTCGATATCTGGCCAGGTGCTCTCTTCCAAGGTAACTCAAGGCCGATATGTTTATATAGGGCAGACATAGACATGCAAGACATTATATACTGCTCTCTGCGCCCGTACTTCATGCATGGCCGAGTCGACGGGTCACTGTTTCTGCCTGTTCCAAACTTGTGCTCAATTTCTGGAAGTTTGACGGGAGAGACCCTGGGTACAAGGCTTCAGTATGCCAAGTTACTTAAGTCAAATTCCCAGCTCAATCCATGGGACTCCCCATGCTTTGTGAATTTCCCCCCGCCCGATCAAAGAATGCTGCGCAGAGATCAAAAGAGAGGTAAATTAAATTACAGACATGGCAGAGAGGGGGGGGAAAATTACAGCGGCGCATAACCGTCAAATATATCGTCTGGAGCAACCCCAAGTCCGTCTTCTGGACCCAAGTCCGGTTCCTCTGGCTCTCTGTCCTCATCCTCCCCGTGCCCCTCATCCTCATCATCCCCATCATCACTTCCCTCATCTGAGTCGTCATCCTCCGAGTCGTTTGGTGCATCCGAGTTTCCCTCATCAGTGCCCGCAGGATCTGGCTGCTCCGCCGACGGAACCTCCGGTGGTTGAACGTCGGGGATGGCTATGCTTGCCGGGAACTCCTCCTCCTCCTCCTCTCCAGCCGCTACCTGGACCTCCGGCTCTTCGACAGGAATTTCGACATGGTAGTGGCCGACGCCTCCTCCGACGTATCGCATAAACATGTCTCGGTCCACAAAACTGCAAAATATAGTCATTAAACAACGCAACGCACGCAGTGAAAAAAAACCTACAAGTTGACGTAGTAGTATCGCCAATCCTCGTCCTCTTCCAGGCCCTCGTGAACGAGCCGACCAACCGAATCTTCTGGGAGCAATTCGGTGGTTGTGCCGTAGTGGAAGGCGGGAACTATGTGAGCTCCACGGATTACCTCGTCGGGGTTGAGAAATATAAACGCCGTCGGATCGTCGGCAGGAACAAATTCGAGGCGATGAAGACGTTTGCGTTTGAAGCCTCCACGCGAGGTTAGATCCAAGCGATACCGACGCACCCACAGAAATTCCATGCACTGTGGTACAGCGCTCACTCCAGGCGCGTTTCGGACAACATTGGCGTGGAAGACTCCGATTATCTGGCCGTAACAAAAGGGGTGAGCAGCATCATCCTCAGGGCTCAGAAACATAATGTCCGAGTGAGTGCGAGGGTTAAGACAGTCCTGTCCACGTCGCACGTCATATGTGGTAAAATTAACGCGAAAGATCTTGTGGAAGTAGATCCTGTCGTTGCGAAGAATGATTTGCGCACGCTCCTGCGGAGTGAATTCGTCGCCGTCGCTGCTCAATTCCGGGTGTATGAGGTGACCCAGAAGGTGGCTCTGAAGCTTGGGCCAAAAGTTCTGTGAAATGCGTGAGCGGGTCGGAAGTAATTCGGTTGAGCTATTTCACCTTTGTGGCGGGATCATCACGATGTTCCTTCAGCCATGACAGGACGTGGTGGGAATAATTCTGGGAGTGTGAAAGGTGGTGGTGTTCCTCCGGAGCGGTGTATGGTAGAGGTTCCGAGTCTTCAAACGGGACTGAGAGTGGGTTTTTCCTTTTCTGTGTACGGGCGTGGCCGGTAGGCTTTTTCAACACTGCCTCTGCTTTCTTGCGCGCGTTGACATGCACATGACGCAAGAATTTGTCGCGGCGTTCGAGCTGCGTCATCTGTCTCGTGGCGAGATTTTTGTTCGTGCGAGCGTAGTAAAGCTTGACCCTGGTATGTTGATGTTCGCCCTAGCCGAATATTAATAATTGGTACGATGGCCCAAAATGAAGACAGTTTACCGGTTGGGTCGAATAAGAGTCAGTTGTACCAAAATGAAGGACGGCCGCTGGGTAGCCGCCAAGTGCGTGCATCTTGTACGTGTGAAGACTGAATTCTTTTGAATTAGCGGGCTGGCCATCGGTTCGCGGCGCAGCTGCAGCGCGTCCTGTACCATTCCGTTTCTTGGCCGCAGCGACCTTGCGACGACCACGAGCCGCCTCCTCAGAGGGTAGCTCCTTGGTCTTAAATTGCGAGCAAACCTGACGCTTAAACCGTCGAAGCTGGCGCCCGATCTCACGGGTTGCGAGCTTGAACAAGCTGATGCTGGAATCTGTGTGCATCTTCAGCTTCGCGAGGCTATGCCATTCCGCGAGGGTGAATAACACATTGAGAACTTCAGAGTTAAACGGCTCTGGAAGTAAGCCCTCAACGACAGGAATCAAACACTTGACTTGTTTGTGAGGTTACGTCGGAGAAAGACTCAAAAGCACGAACAATTAATATTGCCTGGTAATTCCACGCCGCCAGTTTTTTCAGAGCTGATGTATTTGCAGTGAATCGGCGAATGGTGGATTGTCCGAAGGTAGGAATCAGGCGGAAGCTGGCAGGGATATGAGCTTAGAGTAGTGGTGGTCCAAAATTAAACACACCGTCTGTCCAACTCATTTATCGCGGTCCCCGCGGGCCCTCCGTGCACAACGAGAATTCGTAGCAAATGAATGAAGAAGGCCTTGAACACCCCCAGCTCGAACTCGTGCATGAAATCGGGCACGAGCATCCGGAACGGGTTGAAATTGAACTTGTGGAGTCGCGCGGAAAATGCATTCTACGCAACTTCAGCAGAAGAAGCTGCGGGTAAGATGGAAACGCACCACCGTTGGGGTTTCAGAAAGCGGTTGAAGGTATCGCTCGACCGCGGCGGACTTGATGGCGTACCCCCACTCGTAGATCCATTTTCTCACCGTTTCGATGCGGCCACGGCGGAGAGCGTCATCTTTGCGGGCAAATTTTTCGCGACGCCTGTCATCGTTAACCGTCCCGACCTCAGGAATTTGTTCCTTCGGCAGGGTGCATGTGGGACAAGGACATTTCCCGAGATTGCGAATGGTGGACAGGAGGACCCTAAAAAAAGAGGTGAGTAGCGTGTTCGCGAGAAACACAATTACGCACTTTTCTGGATAGTCGGCGGAGTATGTAAAAATACGCGGGTAGAACCTGCGAGAGATGCCGTCCGCACATAGAATGACAATACCGTGCTCGTAGGCATCGATGAAATCATCATCCAGCAACAACGTCCACACTTTATGCATGAGCTCGCGGCGGCAGTGTGTCAGCATGTCCGCAGAGGGTGCCTTGCCGGTCAGCGCCTTGAAGAAATCATGGAACGCGTCGGGAAGCTGAAAAATGAGTCAGAATTCGTTCGTTCGCACATATAATCTACTTACCTTGGGAAAATACGCGACATGATGGCACAAATTCGACCGCGGTTTGACTCTAAACCATTTAGATTGGTTTCCAAAGAAGAGATATAATGGCAAAAGCGACGCATTCCCGAAGCTGGCAAGGTGCGTAGAATCGGACCACCACATCAGACTGAGGACGACACGCTCAAGAGTGCAGCCTGGCTCTGGCGGCTGCTTCTGGAGTTCTGTGTGCGCCTCAACCATCGCATCGGAGGAATAAATCTCGTCAAAGATGCGTTGAGGCGGCGCGCCCGGGGAAGGAACCCAGAATTGCTTGAACGGCGTAAAATGAAACCATCGCGATCCTGTATTTCGAACTGCAGCCTTTATTACTTCCACGATGGGCCGGTAGTGGAGACCCGGAACAGTGAAGACTGGTGCCTCGGCCTCGGAGTCGTGGCGCTTCCCGTCGGGAACGGAAATATCGACCGAGGCTTGCTTCCAACCGTCCCGAATGTTTCCCCGCGGTGACGCAAGAAAGGCGTCGAACGCAACAGTTTCCCGCTTGAGGTCAAAGTCTGCGACATCCTCCTTCTTGAACTCGTCGGATTTGAGGAAATCAACGAGGCGGTCTACTTCGTCAATTGACTTATCCTTCGAGCCCGACCACATCCATTTCATTAGCCCAATGTGGTTGTGTTGCGAAACGGGCCCGTGTCGGAGGGCGCGTCCGGGAATGAGGTTTCGTCTGCAGGAACAAAGGGAGTGTTTTCCGCAGGCGATTGCTGAGGAGCTACGGGAGCTGCCGCTGGTATATCAGAAAGATCGGCAAGCCCCAGAGAGTCGTCAGGATTATGTGTGGGGATCGAAGGATATTCGCGGAATAAGCCAAAGCTATTAGCCGTGGTGCGCAGGGCTCGCCAAACCCATGTAGATTGCGGGGGTTGTGGCTCGGACTCTGGAACAAGTTCCGCGGGAGCAGGTGCAAGAGCAACTGGTGGCTCTGGAAGTTGCTCTAATAGTTTCCACGTCTTTCGTTTGACACGAATGGGACGTCCCGCGGCCGTAGTTGCTTGCGGAGGAGGTGTGGGCGGTTGTGGAGGGGGCGAGGGCGAGGGCGAGGGCGCAGAATATGGCATTGGCTCATCGGGCTGCGGAAGTAGTGAAGAAAGGATCGTCAATTTTAGTCAAAACTGAGTATGAAAAACAAACCTGATTTACTTCGGGGATGGAGGAGCCTGGACCCGCGCCTTGAGCAGACCCGGACGGTCCCGCCTCACGCTCAGGAGAAGAAATACGACGGCGCTTGGCAGCTTGGTTTTCGAGGTACCGTTCCATCGCACTTGGCCCGGAAGCACTGGCTTGGGCAGCTGCGGCATTTTGCTTTTTAACCTCCTTGCAGCTGGCTTTGAAAAATACCAAGCCCACCGTCATGCGATCAACCCAAGCGTGGAGCTCAGGTGCCTGGAGCAAAATCAAAGAGCATCAGTTTTGATATCGTCCAATCACGGAGACGTACAATTGCCTCATTCTCAGATTTTCTGCTGCAATGACTGACGACACGGACAGCATGCTGCAATGTCTTGAGTGCCCAGCATGTGTAGCAAGAGTCAGTG
>JARKIB010000784.1:0-27287 GCA_029378385.1 Mycena metata | reverse complement strand
CGCAATCTCAATGGTCTCGACGCCGCTCTCACTCGAGTCTTCGTACGCCTCGCTCGCGGTCCTCCTCTTGATTCACCCTGGCTCCGCCCTTGGTTTGTCAGGGGAAATTTTACTACAGCCCCTAAACATTGTGCACTCACTTTCAGGGGCTATATTTTGGGCGACGGTTACCGTCGCTCAAACTTTTTTTTTTTGGCCAGTGCTCAGTACTGGCAGAATTACTGTTGGAAAATATGTGCCTATTAGCTTACAGAACCTCAGTCGAGTACGT
This sequence comes from Mycena metata, assembly GCA_029378385.1. NCBI lineage: Eukaryota > Fungi > Basidiomycota > Agaricomycetes > Agaricales > Mycenaceae > Mycena > Mycena metata. Next base: position 27,016 of record JARKIB010000784.1, on the reverse strand, counting down.
GGTAATATTCACCCATATACCTATTAGGTTGCAGAACTATTGTAATATTAGTATAGGTTAATATATCTAGAGGAGTAGCTTACCCTCACGCACGATGTCGGAGTACGCAGATAGATTTCGGATCCAACGCTCAACCAAATTCGGTGACTCGCCGCCAATATCCCAATTAGGAAATTTTCGTTTCTTCTCATTTCATCTTCAACAACAGGCCAATATGTATACCACGCTCTCAGGGTGCCCTTCTTCATCCTTTAAAACTAATTATTAATTATCCCTCCGGCTTCGCCGACAAACCTATAAAAATCTGGGACATCAGCGCACGGGCAGTGTTGTCAATGGTACAAGACACAGGCGAGGTCTGGGCAGGTGCATTCCTGTTTAGTTCTTACTACGTGTTGTATCTTTTCTAGCAATGCTTTTGGGTTTTCTTACTTTAGCTCAAATTAACGAGTCCAATACAATGCTTTCAAGCCAGTTACACCACATTACACGAATTAAACTAAACTAAAGTAATGCTAATTACTGGAAGGAGCGTTAAAGATCCTATGAGAAAGCCAGAAATAACGCGAAAAATCAGAAGGCAGGTCAGCCATGGAATCTATAGCTTTCCATTGGCATGTGCGGCAGTTCCGGGTGCCATCAAAGGCATTGCTGCGAGTCTCGCCATTCTTCTCCCGTCTCCTTGTCTCATCGCACACATGGACGTGGTATGATTCTCCCGTTTTCCCATACACCGTCATCTTTGGGATCGCGCTCATCCATCCCCACTGGCATCTGGTGATGAAGAGTGGTTTGCCTGCTTGGATGAGAAGGAAGGCCGAATATATAGACTGCAAGGCTTACCCTCTGTTCCCGTCATCCTCGGCTTTGCCCAAGCTGTGAGCGCATCAGCTCTACCATCGACCCAAGGAATGTTTCTTTGAGCTGCGGTCGTTGGCTTGCAGGCATCGGGACACTGGTCTTGCTCTGCCAGAAGAACATCGACCGCCAGCGTAATCCAGAGATCAAGGTTGTCTTTGAGCGCAGGCGGCAGATACACCAATTTTGAGCACATTTTTGGTTCGTAGTGAGTATAGTCAAGGGGGAGAGCTGCTTGAAGCAGTGCGGGTGTTAAAATATCCGCTACCGTGCGTGAGACAAGGGTGGGCTGGTCATTGACGAGGGGATGGAGATCTGCATCGTTCAAGACATCGTGACAGTGAAGGAGACGCCGAAGACTGGGGAAGTCTGACTCTGTGAGGCAGAGAGGGTTATCGGGATCATTCTCGCAGAAATGTTTTGTTGCTCGAGAAGACCCAACAACGACTTGACGGCAACGCTGGCACCTTCCCGCACGCATCGATTCCAACAAGATGCGATTCTTGGCGTTGCGTGGATCCTGGGAGCTCTTGAGGAATCCAGCGAGCTGAATCGATCTATTTGCGCGTTCATACACCGTGTCTGGAGAAAGGTCGAGGTCTTCTGCTTTCGCCTCCAGAAGTGACCGGCGCTCTATCGCATCAGCTCTTCTCCACTTTCCAAGCCTTTGGTGTCCCTCCACGGCTGCCTGGTTTGAGGCAGGTGTTCGTCCCCAAGACCTTCCCCACTGCGCCAGGTCCTTTCCATCATCGAGCGCCATGAATTTGGCCTTGAACTCTGGGCTGGTTATCGTCATATCGTATGGAACATAGCCACGAGGGTCCACCGGAAGACCACGCCGCTCTGCCTCATTAGCTTCCTGTATCAGGCGTTCCAATTGTGCTTGGCGTGCAACCTTGCCGGTAGCAGCGACCTCGACATACCCTAACCTTGGGCGTCTCCGCACAACCTCCTCGTCTTCCCCGCTCTCTTCCTCTTCTGCTTCATCCTCCTCGTCCGAGTCGCCTTCACCAGGACATGATGCAGAGCTGTGGCCATCGTCGTCAACGGGGCTTGCTTTCACGTTGCGGTGTTGCAGGCTACGCAGTAAGACTAGGCTCTGCTGAAGTGTCAAGTACTCTTCCTTGAGTTTGTTAAGGAGAGTGTAAATGCCATGCTTCTCTGCATGGTCGTAGATTTCGTGACACAGTCGTTCGAGTCGGATTTCCAGACTAGCGACATCGGTCCTGTCCAATGGGCCGTTCTTGAGAAGGTCACATTCGATGATCGCCATAGCGGGTATAACAACGCCGCCGTACGTGACGAAGAATATTTGCCGACGGCGATTAGCCGTTTTGGGGTCGTGTTTGGCTCCACCCAAGTGGAAATTGCCGAGCAAGATGGTGAGCGCTCCGCGTAACGGTGAATATTGGACGATGCAAGGCACACCGATAGCCTTGACGTAGTCGCCTTTAGGTGAGAGCCTCCCGTCGGAGTACCAACAATTTTGGAGGGGTCGTCGGTCCGTCCTTCAAAAAACTCGGTGATGTCTGCGTCTGCAGCTTCTCAAAACAGCAGTTCCGGTTCCCTATAGCGGAAACAATGACTCATGGTGCTGGACCAGGAGTGGATAAGGGTGGGCGCAAGAGCAGACAGATGACGGCAGAAGAGGGCGAGGTGTGTGGATCTATCGACAGGTTCCTGCATCCTAAACAGATCCAGGAATGGACCACGCATCTGGCGCATCTGCTCCGGACTTTGGAGATGGCCAACCTTGGGGTGCAACATCCGGACGGTGTGCATGTATTCCTTCATGGCGGGACCTGCTGTCTCTTCCTCAATACCTCCGATCTTGCCCACACGCTGCTCCTCTGTTATATCTTCCGCCACCGTGACCATCACCGTTGAACTGTTCACCGTCCACGCCGCATCCACAACATTAGCTGTGATGGATGACAATGCCGTCCGCACACATGTCTTGCTCTTGCCGACGCGCTCGCGCCAAAACTTCCACTCTTGCTTGAGGAAGGTTGTCAGGCGGAGGACAATTTCCGGAGACAAGCCATTCGGGGCGACGGTTTGGAGTGGTAGCCGAGCGGCGGACACGACGTCCCAGATAACGTCACAAGGTCGGAACGACGGGATCCATGTGCCACCCGCTGTCGTGTTTAGAATGAGCCCTCTCCCTGCGTTCACCGTCAAAGCCTCGCGACGCCCGATAGCAGGATCGCGCCGGAAATCGAGAGCACCGCCTGGTGCTGAAATGTCGGCGGCTGGAAGGTGGTACACTTTCCACGTCAGGTGCTGTGACATGTGATGGAATCGTGAGTGTGCTTTGGCTGCCAATTCTTGCTGCAAACGCGCCAGCGGGCTGTTTTCGATAGTAATTCCAGGATTGGTGAGGGTCAGAGGAGAGGGATTTGATGGATGGGGGGATGTGAAAAGAAGACGAATAGCATCTTGAAGAGCACCGAAGTCTAATCCATAGTATTCGACGGCAGACTTGACTGCTTGGAGGACCTGGTCCTGTGGTATGCCGTGCGCACAGAGGACCAAGGCTATCCATGGGATATCAGCTGGCCTCGAGTACATTTTCCCAGTCATTATCCCGAGGACATGGTCGGACGCGAGCTCGGCAACGCGAATGTAGCTGCGGGCCGTACCATCTGGCTCAATTTCCCCAACATCCTCGACTAAGACTCCGCTTTCAACCCAGTTGTCGACCTTCAAATGGAGAGGGTCCTGAGCGTACGCATTGAGGAATTTCAGAAAATGAATGTCGAGGACAGGAATAGGTGCAGGGGCCCGTTGCTGCTCTGCTCGCAGGACTGCATCGACGGCTGTTATTATGGAGGTGCTGTCGGTGGTAGCGTTTGTAATAGCGGCAGCAATCTCTTGCTGCTGCATGTAAAGAGATCGTAACTCTTGCGCGAGGTAGTCGACGGCCATTTGCTTGTTGTCGTCCGAAAGTTTGAGGCCTGTCTTTGGCTTGCCAGCTCACAGCTCTCGTCTGGTTTTCAGTAGCTCCTCAGCTTTTGCAAGCCGTTGCTCCTCTGTATGTCGCTTATAAAGCATAAGTACAGATTTGATGATAGGACAAGTTTACTCACAGCGGGGCCTGGTTTCTTTTTGACCACGATGTCCTCATCCTCGTCCGAGATTACCTGGCGCCAAATTAGCATAAAGACTACTAGCAGCACCGCATGAACATACCGCAGCAGCTTCGTGGGTCTGGGGCACCAATTTTACCCGCTTTTGTCTCGGTTCTGATTCAATCTGCAGACGTCAGATATGTAAAGGACCACACATATGAAAAATGACATACTTGAGAGCCGTTCGCCACTTTGCGCTTTTTTCCAGAATTCATAGACGCTATGTCATTCTATCAAATAAATTAGTGAGAGACACAGTTCAAGATGTGTCGACTACCCACTTCGTTGCTCTTTCCCTTATTTTTCTTCGTATTCGCCTTCTTTTTGACCTGTATATATGTCAGTCTCTGCAAGGAAAGAATGGAGGACGTAGAGACTGACTGGCATTGTTGAGTTCTATGGAAGGAAATGCGGAAAATAAGTGATCATGCAAGGAAGAAGAAATGGAAAGACCAACCGGAACATACGGGACATAAATTGTGTCTGCAGACTTTGAAGAGGATGCGATTGCTGACGAGGATGCAGGATTAAAGAGCGAAGTGTATCTGATTGCAGGCTGGAAGATGGGCACAGCAGGAACCAAGCTGGGCCCGTATGGATGTGTTGATGGCTTTGAGAACAAATAAGCACAGTAAGGAAAGGATCTGGGGTAAACACGTACTACTGCTGTCGACGCGGACCCTGCGATAGGAGCTGGGGTTGGGAGGGTGGCTGGTATTGATGTTGAAGACTGTGCCGTGGAAGAAAACGCGACCGTCGAGGAGAACGCGCCTGTTGTAGATGAGGAAGGCAGGGAGGACGATGGCGGGGCGTATGGCGATTGTCCGGTTCGAGCAGCAGCAGCACGAGCCTTGAGAAGCAAGATAACAAGATAAGTTGGAGCAATTGGGTAGGAAGAAGAACGTACCGCCGCTAGGAAGTCGAACGACATTGAGGGAGCTGTGAGTTTGTGGCGGAGGGCAGGAGGAGAAAGACGAATGCAGAGGAGGAGGAGACAGTTGAGTCGAAGGTATTCAGACGCGTCAATCACGCAGAGTGTCCGTCCCAGCACATTTTATTGATCACAAATATCTAGCCCTCCGGGCCGCATCGCCGAATGCAGTCTGTCCGAACACCTTTTGAACATCCGCATTCACCCAAGAACATCCAGCAGCGGCGACGTACGACTAGCCAGCTTGCAGGCTCGAATGCGTGCCTAAAAAAAGTCCGAGCCAACTCATTAATAACCGAGAACCACAAGTGAAACTCCAGGCAGAGAGCCATCCAGCAAACCAAGGTTCTCCAGCCACACCTGCAGCGCTAGTTCTCTTCATCCTATCTTCGAGGTCGTTGCGTCGTGGTTTAAGAGTAGAAGCGGTGACTTGTTGATGGTCACTGCGAAGCTTGCCTCTCGGTTCCTCGACGTTGAACTCAAAAGGTAATATTCGCGTAATATATACAGTGGTACGTGGTTCTGCAGGAAGATGTTAATCGCGTGCACTTCAACAACCACCATGTACTCACAGGTTCAAGCGCACGAACTAATCGACCAATTTTGTCTGGTGCGCCTCGTAAACACGCGAAGTTACACGTTGAATGCTGGTGAATTGCTCCTTCGTGCCGTTGAAGACGAGAAGCCTAGTGCCGCCTTGCAATTCGTAATTCTTCAACCACCCACAGAAATCTGGCACGAGAAATGTGAGAACGATGTCCGACGCCGAGAGGCTGAATACTCCACGCGAAAGAAGAGAGTGGTGGCTGCTGCGTAAGTCCTAGCTATCCCAGTGAGCGCGCGAGATCTTGGGGTCGATGAATGAAGGCGAGTTATCTTGTTCCCTCCAACTGTGATCAGACTGTAAAAATCGCAGGTCAGATGGATGAAAGGGAAATGAAAGATAAAAGTAGGTGCGTACTCTGGGCCCAGTTCATGAAACCCCCCACGGTCTCCCACAACGTTCCCTTCTGGCGAGTCGGCGGTTCACTATCTGCCCCTCAGCTCCGTCCCTGTACCGTCGGTTTCACTCCTCGCAGGATTCGCAGGGCTTCGGCCTAACTTTGCGGGGCGAAAATACCTGTAGTCCTCATTGTTTGAAGCACGGTTTCTAGGAATTGCCTCCTTCCTAATCGGTGAGAATCAAGAAAGGGACCAAACACATCCAAAGGGGCCGGAGGCTTCACGCCGCCTTCAAACTCAGACTGCTGAGTTTGATATTGATATGTCGGGCCGGGAGAATAATCCTTACTGCCGTCCATCAACCCCATCGCCTCTCCCCCCCTGCTCGAGGCACTCCACTCCGCGTTGGGCCGACTCTGCACGAATTTGGTGTTCATTCTGGGTTACAGGAGCTCAGCGACTTACCCCTGCTCTTGTTTGTGCGCCGTAGTCTGTGCTCAACAATAAAGTACAAGGGGTTCGTGAATATTCATACGTTATCCTAGAGTGCGTCCACCAATTCAGTGGTCTTGTGCCATCTAATGCTTCGACAGGTTCTGCGAGAATGGCTCGCTACACAACATTTCCAAGCATAAACGACGGTGCGGTGGTCGGCAGTCCATACTGGCGCCCGAGGTCATCGAACAACGGAGTGTTGGCTGCGCGCAGCGTCGTGATCAGAAGAGCAGACGGATAATTGGGGCGACGATTTCGAGGAGGGGATCTCGCGAACGAAGTTGCAAGGTTGGTTACTCTTCTTTCTTCTTAATTGTGCTGACAGTGTTGCAGTGCTCGAGAAGACACCCGCGGAGGAAGACCACACGGGGTCATCGGCGGAGGAGGACGATACGGCCTCAGACGCATCGCATATCCTTGCGCGCGTGGTGCGTATTTCTCTTGCCGTCTTCTTCAAACACTAATGAATTTTATCCAGCGCTTAATGCTGACTTGTTTCTTTCTCCTCGTACGGTTCACCCTCCGCGTCGACGACGTCCTCTCTCTTACACACGCACGACCCGGGCCTCTTTACCAGCAACCCGCCACTCGTCGTCCGCGAAACGAGCGGCTGGGAGACGCCGTATAACCGCGTCGAAGGGCATGTCTTCCCTTTCACTATCGAGCTCGTCTGACACCGTTTTTGTTTTCGAATTTAGGTGCTTACCTGCCGCTCACGGACCCCGACTTTATCGCTGAAGTCCTCACAGGCTTGCCGCGCCACGCTGCACTGGAGGAGGGTGCGTGCACGCGGTGGCGCGGAATGGGGACGAGGGTGGAGGTTGCGGTGTTGGGTTGACGACGCGGACTCCAAGAGCTCGCAGGTTTTGACCATACACAACTGGTTCGGCCGCGAGACATCGTCCGACTATCCGCTGCCTTCACCTCCTCGCCCATCCCCATCCCCTCTGATGGGCCCTAATCCCTCTCCTTCCGTTCGTGGAGCACTCCTCCCCGTTCGCAAATCCCTCCTCATCCACCTCCTTCGCCCCCGCGATCGCGCTCCCCTCCTCCAGCTCCCTCTCCTCGTCGCCTTCGAGGACGTCCACTACGCAGCAAGCCCGCCTCCGTGGCCGATCGAGTCACTCTCAGTCTCACCGCACGAGACAGACACCTGCGTGGGCCACGCAGCTCCGGGAAATGACCCCGCGCCGTATGTGCACCGTGCCGCTGTCCTCCCCGCCGCACGCGCGCGGCGCAACTCCCTCACCTCCAGAAAAGTGTTCCTCCTCGAGCGCGCCGGGATCTGCACCCGTAGGTGCCGGAATGGGGCACAATACGATACGGGCGTACAGTAGCCGACGGGCGGAGTCGTTCAGCGCTGCGGACGAGCACGCCACCAAGAAGCGTTTGGTGGTAGAGGACAAGATGTGAATCTTCCAAGACTCCGCATGAGGGCCGTACGTGTCTTTCCCCCTTTCTTCGTTCGTTCATTTCTTCTTTCCGTCCTTCGTCTGTCTCATCTTGCCTTCTGCTCCACATCGTCTTTTATATTCCACGTTGCCTTACCTTTAGTACATATGCTGACGTGTTCGCACAGCCCTGACCAAGTTAATGCTGTGGCCCCCCAAGTTGGCGCCGTCGGCGTGGCAGCTGTACTTCACAGACTCGATCCAAAGGCAGCCGAAAGCTCAACGTCGCGCAAGCGGCCAAGGAGGCGGGGTAGGAGTACGCGAACCTCGCCGAGGAGGAGGAGGTGTGTTTCCCCACCTTTCTTTCCTTTCCCCACTTCTTCCTGACGACATCAAGACGTTCGGACTCGGAAGATCGCCCTTGGGCCACTCAGCACACCGAGCCTCTCGGGACTCTTCAAACGCTCGACCTTGGACCCCAAGCGCTCCCGAGCCTGTGTCCGCGCTCAACCGTCCGCGCTCAACCCGCGCGCGCAGCACCAGACCAACTCGGCTCTGTGTCGCCCGTATTAGCGCCCCTGCATCTGTCGCGCAGCTCGTCCATCCAAGCTAGCACTAATAAGCACATTGGTCCCTCGAGCTCCCCCCCTGCAGCGCACCAGCCAAAAGCCCCTCCCTCTTTGCAAAGCGCCGACACAAGACGTACTGTCAGTGGCGTGGAAGGACTGAATGGCGGCACGCGCGGCGGGCAGTGCAAAAATCGAGGAGTAAGCGGCGCTCATACGAGCGAATTGAAGCGCCATCGTTCCTCCACAGCATCGAAAGGGACTGGGTCGCGTCCGATGTCGCCCTCAAGCGACCTCGATGCTCCACCGTTGTCTAGCGCGGCGACTCTCGGCGCTCTCGGGACTCTTCAGCCGCTCGACCGCCCCTCAGCCCGCTCGTCACTGGCCCTGCGTCCGCGCTCGACCGGCACGCGCAGCACCAGACCAGCTCAGGGCTCCGTACCAGTGTTCCTGTGTTTGTCGCGCAGCTTGTCCTCTGTGTTGGGTTCGGTCGGATGGGCGGAAGCGAGGCGGTGGGAAGTATGCGGAGGAGGATGATCAGGATGGGACGAGTGAGTTGCACCGTTCTTTACCTCGAGCATTTTGGTTGATGAGCTATGATAGCGCTGGAGCCGGCGGCGGCGCTCCACACGACGAGGCTGTTGAATCGGTCGTGGTTGGGGGTGCACTAAAACTTTTACCGTGGCAAAGCAAGGGCGGATTGACAAATGATTATTATGGTTTGGGCGACGGTTTCCGTCGTTGAAAACTTGGCGTAGATACATCCAACGTATAGATCGCGCGTTAACTTCAGCATCCCCGGCTGCCCCGCCTTCTTGATCAAAGAAGGGATCAATTCGAGCGACTAACCGCCAAAGTCCCAATTAGGAAATTTTCGTTACTTGTTATTTTCATCTTCGATACAAAGCTTTCAAGCCAGTTACACCACATTACACGAATTAAACTAAACTAAAGTAATGCTAATTACTGGAAGGAGCGTTAAAGATCCTATGAGAAAGCCAGAAATAACGCGAAAAATCAGACGGCAGGTCAGCCATGGAATCTATAGCTTTCCATTGGCATGTGCGGCAGTTCCGGGTGCCATCAAAGGCATTGCTGCGAGTCTCGCCATTCTTCTCCCGTCTCCTTGTCTCATCGCACACATGGACGTGGTATGATTCTCCCGTTTTCCCATACACCGTCATCTTCGGGATCACGCTCTTCCATCCCCACTGGCATCTGGTGATGAAGAGTGGTTTGCCTGCTTGGATGAGAAGGAAGGCCGAATATATAGACTGCAAGGCTTACCCTCTGTTCCCGTCATCCTCGGCTTTGCCCAGGCTGTGAGCGCATCAGCTCTACCATCGACCCAAGGGATGTTTCTTTGAGCTGCGGTCGTTGGCTTGCAGGCATCGGGACACTGGTCTTGCTCTGCTAGAAGAACGTCGACCGCCAGCGTAATCCAGAGATCAAGGTCATCTTTGAGCGCAGGCGGCAGATACACCAATTTTGAGCACGTTTTTGGTTCGTAGTGAGTATAGTCAAGGGGGAGAGCTGCTTGAAGCAGTGCGGGTGTTAAAATATCCGCTACCGTGCGTGAGACAAGGGTGGGCTGGTCGGTGACGAGGGGATGGAGATCTGCATTGTTTAAGACATCGTGGCAGTGAATGAGACGCCGTAGACTGGGGAAGTCTGACTCCGTGAGGGAAAGAGGGTTATCCGGATCCTTGGCGCAGAAATGTTTTGTTGCTCGAGAAGACCCAACGACGACTTGACGGCAACGCTGGCACCTTCCAGCGCGCATTGATTCCAACAACAACAACAACAACAACAACAACAACAACAACAACAACAACAACAACAACAACAACAACCACAACCACCACCACCCGCGGTGCGTTGTGCTCGTTCCGGCTGCCTCGAGCCTCGGGCCCTCGAACGCCGTCGACAGTTCACCTGCCCAGGACCGTCCTTAGCTTTGGACGAGGTTTCGGCACGCTACAATGACTTTCGCCCCGGAAAAAACCCTCCCGCCACTCCCGCCGTTTCGTCCTCGACAACAACGAGCAGGCATGCCGCCGATCGCGCGATGGAACCCCCGCGCCGCCAAATTCCTTGCCATCCGCGCCTCGCAGCCGCCGCTCACATCGCGTGCCGCTTGCGCGCGCCATCGCCTTGACAGGAAGCAGGCAGATCTTCACCATGCGCTCACGAGACGAGTCGAACAGTTGCAGAAGGAGATATCCGACCAAAATACATTTATTGACACCCTCCACACCATCTCGCTCTCGCTCGCCGCCATCAGCGTCATCCAAGACGCCGCGCGCGCATCCGGCCTGTGCCGCACTCTTTGTGCCGCCTTCGCTGCCCATCCCATTCCCGGACACTCCATCCCTCCTCTCGACCCCGATTCAGCCCGCACTGAAGCCCTCGACGCGTCCCCGCGTCCCCTCGTCGACCCCGATGGAATTTTTGTGGATTGATTGGATCAGATGATCACGTGGTACTATACTAGTCGGACTTTCTGGTAACCGCCCGCACCTCCGCTACTTTAATTAGTGGCTCTTATGGCCCGCCGTGGACGGCTCTTAGTCGTACCTCAGTGATGTACTTCACATAGGCGTGGTTTAACATAGTAACATAGTAACAAGATGCGATTCTTGGCGTTGCGTGGATCCTGGGAGCTCTTGAGGAATCCAGCGATCTGAATCGATCTATTTGCGCGTTCATGCACCGTGTCTGGAGAAAGGTCGAGGTCTTCTGCTTTCGCCTCCAGAAGTGACCGGCGCTCTATCGCATCAGCTCTTCTCCACTTTCCAAGCCTTTGGTGTCCCTCCACGGCTGCCTGGTTTGAGGCAGGTGTTCGTCCCCAAGACCTTCCCCACTGCGCCAGGTCCTTTCCATCATCGAGCGCCATGAATTTGGCCTTGAACTCTGGGCTGGTTATTGTCATATCGTATGGAACATAGCCACGAGGGTCCACCGGAAGACCACGCCGCTCTGCCTCATTAGCTTCCTGTATCAGGCGTTCCAATTGTGCTTGGCGTGCAACCTTGCCGGTAGCAGCGACCTCGACATACCCTAACCTTGGGCGTCTCCGCACAACCTCCTCGTCTTCCCCGCTCTCTTCCTCTGTCGCTTCATCCTCCTCATCCTCGTCCGAGTCACCTTCACCAGGACACGAAGCAGAGCTGTGGCCATCGTCGTCAACGGGGCTTGCTTTCACGTTGCGATGTTGCAGGCTACGCAGCAAGACTAGGCTCTGCTGAAGCGTCAAGTACTCTTCCTTGAGTTTGTTAAGGAGAGTGTACACGCCATGCTTCTCTGCATGGTCGTAGATTTCGTGACACAGTCGTTCGAGTCGGATTTCCAAACCAGTGACATCGGTCCTGTCCAATGGGCCGTTCTCGAGAAGGTCGCATTCAATGATCGCCATAGCGGGTATAACAATGCCACCGTACGTGACGAAGAATATTTGCCGACGGCGATTAGCCGTTTTGGGGTCGTGTTTGGCTCCGCCCAAGTGGAAGTTGCCGAGCAAGATGGCGAGCGCTCCGGGTTCTGGCGAATATTGGACGATGCAAGGCACACCGATAGCCTTGACGTAGTCGCCTTTAGGTGAGAGCCTCCCATCGGAGTACCAACGATTTTGGAGGGGTCGTCGGTCCGTCCTTCAAAAAATTCGGTAACGTCTGCGTCTGTGGCTTCTCGAAACAGCAGTTCCGGTTCCCTATAGCGGAAACAATGACTCATGGTGCTGGACCAGGAGTGGATAAGGGTGGGCGCAAGAGCAGACAGATGACGGCAGAAGAGGGCGAGGTGTGTGGATCTATCGACAGGTTCCTGCATCCTAAACAGATCCAGGAATGGACCACGCATCTGGCGCATCTGCTCCGGACTTTGGAGATGGCCATCATTGGGGTGCAACATCCGGACGGTGTGCATGTATTCCTTCATGGCGGGACCTGCTGTCTCTTCCTCAATACCTCCGATCTTGCCCACACGCTGCTCCTCTGTTATATCTTCCGCCACCGTGACCATCACCGTTGAACCGTTCACCGTCCACGCCGCATCCACGACATTGGCAGTGATCGATCGCAAAGCCCGCCGGACGCATGTCGTGCTCGTGCCGACTTGCTCGCGCCAAAAATCCCACTCTTTCTTGAGGAAGGTCTTCAGGCGTAGGACAATTTCTGGAGACAAGCCGGCCGGGGCTACGGTTTGAAGTGGTAGCCGAGCGGCGGACACGACGTCCCACATATCGGCGCAAGGTCGGAAAGATGGGATCCATGTGCCTCCTGGTGTCGTGTTTAGAACGAGCCCTCTCCCTGCGTTCACCGTCAAAGCCTCGCGACGCCCGATAGCAGGATTGCGCCGGAAATCGAGAGCACCACCTGGTGCTGAAATGTCGGCGGCGGGAAGGTGGTACGCTTTCCACGTCAGGTGCTTTGACATGTGATGGAAACGGGAATGTCCTTTTGTCGTCAATTCTTGCTGCAAACGCAACAACGGGGTGTTCTCAATCGTTATTCCAGGATTGGTGAGGGTCAGAGGAGAGGGGTTCGATGGATGGGGGGACGTGAAAAGAAGACGTATAGGATCTTGAAGAGCACCGAAGTCTAATCCGTAGTATTCGACAGCAGACTTGACCGCTTGGAGGACCTGGTCCTGCGGTATGCCGTGCACACAGAGGACTAAAGCTATCCATGGGATATCAGCCGGCCTCGAGTACATTTTCCCAGTCATTGTCCCGAGGACATGGTCGGACGCAAGCTCGGCGACGCGAATGTAGCTGCGAGCCGTACCGTCAGGCTCAATTTCCCCGACATCCTCAACTAACACTCCGCTTTCAACCCAGTTGTCGACCTTTAAATGGAGAGGGTCCTGAGCGTATGCATCGAGGAATTCCAGAAAATCAAAGTCGAGAACAGGAATTGGTGCAGGCGCCAGCTGCTGAAGCTCTCGTAGGACTGCATCGACGGCTGTAATTATGGATGTGCTGTCGGTGGTAGCGTTTGTGATAGCAGTGGCAATCTCTTGCTGCTGCATGCAAAGAGAATGTAACTCTTGCGCGAGGTAGTTGACAGCCAGTTGCTTGTTCTCGTCCGAGAGTTTGAGGCCCATCTTTGGCTTGCCAGCTCGTAGCTCTCGTCTGTTTTCCAGTAGCTCCTCAGCTTTTGCAAGACGCTGCTCCTCCGTGTGTCGCTTAGAAAGTATAAGTACAGATTTGATGATAGGACATGTTTACTCACAGCGGGGCCTGGTTTCTTTTTGACCACGACATCATCCACGTCCACGTCCTCACTCGTGATTACCTGGCGTCAAATTAGCATAAAGAGGTCCAGCAGCACTGCATAAACATACCGCAGCAGGTTCGTCCGTCTGGGGCACCAATTTTACCCGCTTTTGTCTCGACGTTTCTGATTCAATCTGCAGTCGTCAGATATGCACTATGACCACTAAGAAAAATGACATACTTGAGCGTCCTTTACTGCTTTGCGCTTTTTTCCGGAATTCATAGACGCGCCCTCATTCTATCAAATAAATCAGCGAGAGAAATTGTTCAAGTCGCGTTGACTACCCACCTCGTTGCTCTTTCCCTTATTTTTCTTAGCATTCACCTTCTTTTTGACCTTTATATATGTCAGTTTTTTGCAAGGAAAGAGCAAAGGATGGAGAGACTGACCGCCTTTGTAGAGTTCTGTGGAAGGAAACACGGAAAATAAGTGATCGTGCAGGGAATAAGAAATGGAAAGACCAACAGGAACATACGGGACGTAAATTGCATCTGCAGACTTTGAAGAGGATGCGATTGATGATGACATGTATCTGATTGCAGGCTGGAAGCTGGGCACAGCAGGAACCAAGCTGGGCCCATATGGATGCGTTGACGGCTGCTTTGAAAACGAATAAGCACGGTAAGGAAAGGATCTGGGGTAAACACGTACCACTGCTGTCGACGAGGACCCTGCCACCGATGATGCACCCAGCAAAGAGGATCCACGCGTCGACGAGGACGACGCTGTAGGACCTGGTGTTCGGAGGGTGGAAGCTATCGCTGACGTAGAGCCATAATGAAGGCTTGACTGTGGCTTTGAGGACGTGTAAGCACAGGACAGATGAATGTGTGGTAAAAATGTACCACAGCAAAAGATGGGAGCGCGCGGGATGTGGACGGGAGCGCGCGTGACGAGGACGCAGCTCTTGGAGCCGACGTTGTGGATGATAGAGATGTCGCGGATGAGGAAAACGCGCTGGTTGCAGACGAGGGCAATGCAGATGAGGGCAACGTTGAAGAGGGTGTGGAGGAAGAATGGGGAGCGTAAGGCACTTGAGCCTGCGCCATCTGAGCTGCTGCAGCCCTTAACTTGAGAGAAAGAATGAGCTCATTGGAGGACTGCAGAGAGACTGGAACGTACCTTCGCCATGTAATCCATCTTGCAGCTATGGATGCAAGTCAAGGTGTGAGACTAGGCAGAAGAGGAAGGAAAGAAAGCTGAGGGTGTACGCAGACGGGTCAGACGCGTCAATCACGCAGAGTTTCCGTCCCAGCACATTTTCATAAATAATTGATAATAAATATTTAACCCTCCGGACCGATCGCCGAATCCAGTCTGTCAGATCGCCCTTTGAACATCTGCATGTACCCAAGAACGTCCAGCACCGACATCCAGCGCCGAGGTACAACCAGCCAGATTGCAGGCTCGGACGCATTCCTGAAAAAACCCGAGGCGATTCATTAATAAACCTCAGTGAAACCCCAGCAGAGAGCCATCCAGCAAACCACGGTCGTCCCGCGACGCGCGAGTCAACACTAGTTTTCTTCATCCAATCTTCGCGGTTGTTGGCGTCATGGTTTAAGAGCAGAAGCCGTGACTTGTTGATGGTCACCGCGAAGCTTGCCTTTCGGTTCCTCGATGGTGAACTCAAAAGGTAATATTCTTGTAATATTTGCGTAATATATACAGTGGTTCTGCATGAAGGTTGTTAATCTTGTGTACTTGAACGACCACCATGTACAGTTGAATTGCTCATATGGAATACCATCGGGACAGGTCCCAAGGCTATTCCATACCGCGGATATTCCACGGCACAGAAATGAATTTTAAAAAATGAATTAAAAAAATATTTCTATAGGCACCTATTTGAAGTATAAGGCCATTAGAGAGAGCACTTTGAGGTTACTTTGAGGTCTGAGACCTGTGAATAACTCCCATGTTTCGTTTTCAGTTTCTTCAAGAGGGCAGTCTGCATGAAGAACAGTCTGTGTCCTGATGGCCTCGCACAACTGCCCAAATGGAGAAGGATACATCATGCGAGGACTTCACCTAGCATGGCTGGGTGTAGGCTTTTGAGCAGATGGGTGAGCTCTCAGATTCGCGTTGCGGCCGGCCCAGATTTTGCATATTCTTTTGTTCGATTGTGAGAATTCTGGTCCCTAAAATAGAGAACACGGCTCTTTTGTGTCTCAGGAATCACCATGAGTAGAGTAAGACAGTGGATTTCCTTCAGGGGCAATGGGAAACTAACTTATGGTCTGCCACTGTGCTAAAAATGACCTGTTGTCTCTCAAAATTCCCTTTTTTGGCCGTCCGCAGAATGGAATAATGCCGCCCTCAGCCCATTCCATATTCCAGATGACGGAATGTGGAATATTCCCCTATCCCGTGGTGGGATAGGGCTCAAAGCAATTCCATAGCACGGATATTCCATAGGGGGTGATTCCATATGAGGAACTCGACTGTACTCACAGGTTAAAAAAGACGAAACTGGCGCAAGAACTAAATCAACCAATCTGGAGCTTCTCGTAAACACGTGAATTCGTCTGGGAGGCACCGTGGACTTTGTGGCTCTTTAACCGACGACAGAATTCTTGCGCGACCGACGACAGATTTTTTGCGCGACCAACGATGTGAGATCCAAAAGGACCACGGCAAGAGTCACAAAATATTCCATGGGCAAGAAGAGAGCATTCAAGTCCTAGTACCGGCCATCCTAGAGAGCGCGAGAATGCAAAACAAGATCTTGCGGACGATAACATCTTGTGGAAAGCAGAGTACCCTCCTCCAGCGGCCCCAGGAGACCGTAAGCTCAAGTCAGATGAAGGAATAATGAAAAATAAAAGTGGGTGCGTACGCTGCGCTGACACTCTGGGCTCAGTTCATGGAACCCGCCCCTCGGCCTCCCCCCCTGTCTCCCATAACGTCTCCTTTGAGAGACTACTGCACGAGCAACTACCAAAGACTTTGGCGATTGGGCCTGGGGCGCAAGGTTGGTGAAGTGCTGGGTTTTTCGCGCACGGTTCCAAGGAATCGCGTCCTTCCTAATTGGGGAGAATCAAGAAAGAGACCAAACAGATCCAAAGGGGCCGGAGCCTTCACGCCGCCTTTGAACTCAGACTGCGGAGTTTGATTTCAGTCATACGGCGGGCCGTTACCTTATCTCGTCACCGCCACGTCCTGAGCAAAACAGGAAGCAAGGAGGCCTCAATTCCGCAAGATGGCTCTGACGAGGCGTTGCGCAGGGACTCAGGTGGATTACGGGTGGATTACGGTGGCTCAGGAGAGTCGTACTATCCGTACGTTGCTTTACTTTCTTTGGTACTTTGTTCCCCAACGATTTATGTTTTGTTTTTGCAGACTTGCGCAAGCTTGGCCACGACTCAGTCCCGATTCTGGACTTTGCAGCCTTGCGTACGTCTTTCCCCCTTTTTTTCGCGCACAGTACGACAGCGCTGCCCATGCCCTTGCGGCCCGGCGTGCTTCTTTGAATTCCGTCTTGCTTCCTACCACCCTCCATGCTGGACTCCTTTATCCTCAAACCTTTGACAGGTCCACGGTAGCTTCGACCAGCATGCATCGCTTACCCTGCCTTGGCCTTCGATGGAACGCGAATAATGAGAGGAGCAAAGAATGCACCAAGACGACGAGGGAACGACGCGTGCGGGGACCCACTCAAGTTGCGTACTCAGCGTTCTCTCCTTTCCTTTACTCACCTCGCACACATCCGCAGCCCGACGTCGCGCTGGCACCATCCGCACCGTCCCCAGAGCCCTCGGGCACACCAATTTGATCTACGTATTCGACCAACCAGACGGGGTACGATGCCTCTCGGATATCACCTTTGTACTCGTCTTCCTTGTCAGGTGATTATTCGTCGTCGGAACCATCGCCTTGCCTCGGAATCGTCGCGCCCGCCGTCTACGGCCTCCAGCGACCAGTGTATCGTCGGAGTCGGATTACATGACCGCGCATCGCCCTTGTCGACCTCTTTTATCTCGTTCCCGACTATTCCCGTGCAACACTGCGCCCGAGCCGAGCGACATGGGCAACATTCCGTCTGAGATGGGTATGCCGCGCGCCACACCGAGCGTGCTGGCGTCCGAGGACGGCAGGGGCAGTTTGATACGCGTGCCGTCGCTCGTGCCCACCATTCGCTCTCGGAGTGGTACCCCTCCGCTGTCGTCGTCGATGGTTTCGTTCGAGCAGTGAGTTAAATAATCGAGTCGACATTTTGACTGATTTTAACTTGCGTTCGTCAAGAGTGTCAGCTCTTAGCCGCTGCCCTCCACCGTGTCGTCAGAGCATTATCCAATGCTGCCGCCCTCAAGAGCATTATCCGCCGCTCCCACCTTCGTCGGTTTCCTTGGAGCAGTACGCGGTGCTACCACCTTCGCCACCGCCACCGCTTCCACCGCCAACGGGAAGCGCAAACGCACGCGCCTTCGAGCGCGAAGGCCAAACCCTGCCTGCGCCTCCCCACCCCACCCTCTTCAGCACCCCCGCCCTCTTGTACCCCGCGCTCAGTCTCGCCCCAACGCCAACTCTGCCAACGCCTCTACGGCCGTCGCCGCCACTATTGCCAACGCGACCACTGCGAACGCGAAGCGCAAATGCACGCACCTCCGAGCGCGAAGGCCAAACCCTGCGTCTCCCTAGCCACACCCTCTTCAGCTCTTCCTTCAGCCGCCCCGCCCTCTTGTAACCCGCCCAATCTCAGCCTCGCGCCGCGGATGAACTACGTACGGGGAGGCGGATTCGAGTTGGTCGTATTCGCGTGCGAACGGGGGTGCGAACGGGGGTGTGAGCGCCAACAGGGTAATCAAGGAGAGGGCGGGGGTAATGCGGGCGGGAACAACGGGCAACGAGGTGGAAGTGGAAGTGGGGAGCCCGACGATCGAGCCCCCGCTGCCACCTTCGGTTTCCTCGGAGCAGTTCCCACCGCTCCCGCCGTCAACCGTCTCGCAATCTCGGCGGTCTCGACGCCGCTCTCACTCAAACTTTGTACGCCTCGCCCACGGTCCTCCTCTTGATTTCACCCTGGCTCCGCCCTTGGTTTGTCAGGGTGAAATTTTACTACAGCCCCTAAATATCGTTCACTCACTTTCAGGGGCTATATTTTGGGCGACGGTTACCGTCGCTCAAAACTTTTTTTTTTGGCCAGTGCTCAGTACTGGCAGAAATGACTGACCACTCTTCGCTTCTAATAGCTTACAGAACCTCAGTCGGAGTACGCGGTAATATTCACCCATACACCTATTAGGTTGCAGAACTATTGTACTATTAGTATAGGTTAATATATCTAGAGGAGTAGCTTACCCTTACGCACGATGCAGATAGATTTCGGATCCAACGCTCAACCAAATTCGGTGACTCGCCGCCAATATCCCAATTAGGAAATTTTTGTTACTTCTCATTTTTATCTTCAACAACCGGCTGATACGTATACCACGCTCTCAGGGTGCGCCTTCTTCTTCATCCTTTAAAACTAATTATTAATTATCCCTCCAGCTTCGCCGACAAACCTATAAAAATCTGGGACATCAGCGTACGGGCAGCGTTGTCAATGGTACAAGACACAGGCGAGGTCTGGGCAGGTGCATTCCTGTTTAGTTCTTGCTACGTGTTGTATCTTTTCTAGCAATGCTTTTGGGTTTTCTTACTTTAGCTCAAATTAACGAGTCCAATACAATGCTTTCAAGCCAGTTACACCACATTACACGAATTAAACTAAACTAAAGTAATGCTAATTACTGGAAGGAGCGTTAAAGATCCTATGAGAAAGCCAGAAATAACGCGAAAAATCAGACGGCAGGTCAGCCATGGAATCTATAGCTTTCCATTGGCATGTGCGGCAGTTCCGGGTGCCATCGAAGGCATTGCTGCGAGTCTCGCCATTCTTCTCCCGTCTCCTTGTCTCATCGCACACATGGACGTGGTATGATTCTCCCGTTTTCCCATACACCGTCATCTTTGGGATCGCGCTCATCCATCCCCACTGGCATCTGGCGATGAAGAGTGGTTTGCCTGCTTGGATGAGAAGGAAGGCCGAATATATAGACTGCAAGGCTTACCCTCTGTTCCCGTCATCCTCGGCTTTGCCCAAGCTGTGAGTGCATCAGCTCTACCATCGACCCAAGGGATGTTTCTTTGAGCTGCGGTTGTTGGCTTGCAGTCGTCAGGACACTGGTCTTGCTCTGCCAGAAGAACGTCGACCGCCAGCGTAATCCAGAGATCAAGGTCGTCTTTGAGCGCAGGTGGCAGATACACCAATTTTGAGCACGTTTTGGGCTCGTAGTGAGTATAGTCAAGGGGGAGAGCTGCTTGAAGCAGTGCGGGTGTCAAAATATCCGCTACCGTGCGTGAGACAAGGGTGGGCTGGTCGTTGACGAGGGGATGGAGATCTGCATCGTTCAAGACATCGTGACAGTGAATGAGACGACGAAGACTGGGGAAGTCTGACTCTGTGAGGCAGAGAGGGTTATCGGGATCATTGTCGCAGAAATGTTTTGTTGCTCGAGAAGACCCAACGACGACTTGACGGCAACGCTGGCACCTTCCCGCACGCATCGATTCCAACAAGATGCGATTCTTGGCGTTGCGTGGATCCTGGGAGCTCTTGAGGAATCCAGCGAGCTGAATCGATCTATTTGCGCGTTCATGCACCGTTTCTGGAGAAAGGTCGAGGTCTTCTGCTTTTGCCTCCAGAAGTGACCGGCGCTCTATCGCATCAGCTCTTCTCCACTTTCCAAGCCTTTGGTGTCCATCCACGGCTGCCTGGTTTGAGGCAGGTGTTCGTCCCCAAGACCTTCCCCACTGCGCCAGGTCCTTTCCATCATCGAGCGCCATGAATTTGGCCTTGAACTCTGGGCTGGTTATCGTCATATTGTATGGAACATAGCCACGAGGGTCCACCGGAAGACCACGCCGCTCTGCCTCATTAGCTTCCTTTATCAGGCGTTCCAATTGTGCTTGGCGTGCAACCTTGCCGGTAGCAGCGACCTCGACATACCCTAACCTTGGGCGTCTCCGCACAACCTCCTCGCCTTCCCCACTCTCTTCCTCTGTCGCTTCATCCTCCTCGTCCGAGTCGCCTTCGCCAGGACACGATGCAGAGCTGTGGCCGTCGTCGTCAACGGGGCTTGCTTTCACGTTGCGATGTTGCAGGCTACGCAGTAAGACTAGGCTCCGCTGAAGCGTCAAGTACTCTTCTTTGAGTTTGTTAAGGAGAGTGTACACGCCGTGCTTCTCTGCATGGTCGTAGATTTCGCGACACAGTCGTTCGAGTCGGATTTCCAGACTAGAGGCATCGGTCCTGTCCAATGGGCCGTTGTCGAGAAGGTCGCGTTCAATGATCGCCATGGCTGGTATAACAACGCCGCCGTACGTGACGAAGAACATTTTCCGACGGGCATTAGCGGTTCTTGGGTCATGTTTAGCACCGCCTAATTGGCAGTCTCCGAGTAAGATGGCGAGTGCTCCGGGTGCTGGTGAATATTGGACGATGCAAGGCACACCGATAGCCTTGACATAGTCGTCTTTCGGTGAGAGCCTCCCATCGGTGTACCAATGATTGGGCACAATTTTGGAGGGGTCGTCGGTCCGTCCTTCGAAAAATTTGGTGATGTCTGCGTGGGCGGCCTCTCGGAACAGCAATTCTGGTTCTCGTAAACGAAAGCAGCAATTCATAGTGCTGGACCAGCAATGGATAAGTGTCGGTGCTAGGAAGGAGAGGTAGCGGGAAAACAATGCTAGATGTGTGGCACGGTCAACTGCCTCTTGCACGCGATACAGGTTCAAGAATGGACCCCGCATCTGGCGCATCTGCTCCGGACTTTGGAGACGGCCATCATGCGGGTGCAACATGCGTACGATGTGCATGAATTCCTTGATAGCTGGACCAGCAGTTTCTTCCTCAATACCTCCAATTTTCCCTGAGCGTTCCTCCTCTGTTATATCTTCCGCCACCGTGACCATCACCGTTGAGGTGTTCACCGTCCATGCCGCATCCACAACATTAGCTGTGATGGATGACAATGCCGTCCGCACACATGTCTTGCTCTTGCCGACACGCTCGCGCCAAAACTTCCACTCTTGCTTGAGGAAGGTCGTTAGGCGGAGGACAATTTCCGGAGACAAGCCATTCGGGGCGACGGTTTGGAGTGGTAGCCGAGCGGCGGACACGACGTCCCAGATAACGTCGCAAGGTCGGAATGACGGGATCCATGTGCCTCCCGGTGTCGTGTTTAGAACGAGCCCTCTCCCTGCGTTCACCGTCAAAGCCTCGCAAAGCCCGATAGCAGGATCGCGCCGGAAATCGAGAGCACCACCTGGTGCTGAAATGTCGGCGGCGGGAAGGTGGTACGCTTTCCACGTCAGGTGCTGCGACATGTGATGGAATCGTGAGTGTGCTTTGGCTGCCAATTCTTGCTGCAAACGCGCTAGCGGGCTGTTTTCGATAGTAATTCCAGGATTGGTGAGGGTTAAAGGAGAGGGATTTGATGGATGGGGGGATGTGAAAAGAAGACGAATAGGATCTTGAAGAGCGCCAAAATCTAATCCATAGTATTCGACGGCAGACTTGACCGCTCGGAGGACCTGGTCCTGTGGTATGCCGTGCGCACAGAGGACCAAGGCTATCCATGGGATATCAGCTGGCCTCGAGTACATTTTCCCGGTCAGTATCCCGAGGACATGGTCGGACGCGAGCTCGGCAACGCGAATGTAGCTGCGGGCCGTACCATCTGGCTCAATTTCCCCGACATCCTCGACTAAGACTCCGCTTTCAACCCAGTTGTCGACCTTCAAATGGAGAGGGTCCTGAGCGTACGCATCGAGGAATTCCAGAAAATGAATGTCGAGGACAGGAATAGGTGCAGGGGCCCGTTGCTGCTCTGCTCGCAGGACTGCATCGACGGCTGTTATTATGGATGTGCTGTCGCTGGTAGCGTTTGTGATAGCGGCGGCAATCTCTTGCTGCTGCATGTAAAGAGAACGTAACTCTTGCGCGAGGTAGTCAACAGCTAGTTGCTTGTTCTCGTCCGAAAGTTTGAGGCCCGTCTTTGGCTTGCCAGCTCGCAGCTCTCGTCTGGTTTTCAGTAGCTCCTCAGCTTTTGCAAGCCGTTGCTCCTCCGTATGTCGCTTATAAAGCATAAGTACAGATTTGATGATAGGACACGTTTACTCACAGCGGGGCCTGGTTTCTTTTTGACCACGTCGTCCTCATCCTCGTCCGAGATTACCTGGTGCCAAATTAGCATAAAGACTACTAGCAGCACCGCATGAACATACCGCAGCAGCTTCGTCGGTCTGGGGCACCAATTTTACCCGCTTTTGTCTCGGTTCTGATTCAATCTGCGGTCGTCAGATATGTAAAGGACCACACATATGAAAATGACATACTTGAGAGCCGTTCGCCACTTTGCGGTTTTTTCCAGAATTCATAGACGCTATGTCATTCTATCAAATAAATTAGTGAGAGACACAGTTCAAGATGCGTCGACTACCCACTTCGTTGCTCTTTCCCTTATTTTTCTTTGTATTCGCCTTCTTTTTGACCTGTATATATGTCAGTTTCTGCAAGGAAAGAATGGAGGACGTAGAGACTGACTGGCTTTGTCGAGTTCTATGGAAGGAAATGCTGAAAATAAGTGATAGTGCAAGGAAGAAGAAATGGAAAGACCAACCGGAACATACGGGACATAAATTGTGTCTGCAGACTTTGAAGAGGATGTGATTGCTGATGAGGATGCAGGATTAAAGAGCGAAGTGTATCTGATTGCAGGCTGGAAGATGGGCACAGCAGGAACCAAGCTGGGCCCGTATGGATGTGTTGATGGCTTTGAGAACAAATAAGCACAGTAAGAAAAGGATCTGGGGTAAACACGTACTACTGCTGTCGACGCGGACCCTGCGATAGGAGCTGGGGTTGGGAGGGTGGCTGGTATCGATGTCGAAGACTGTGCCGTGGAAGAAAACGCGACAGTCGAGGAGAACGCGCCTGTTGTAGATGAGGAAGGCAGGGAGGACGATGGCGGGGCGTATGGCGATTGTCCGATTCGAGCAGCAGCAGCACGAGCCTTGAGAAGCAAGATAACAAGATAAGTTGGAGCAATTGGGTAGGAAGAAGAACGTACCGCCGCTAGGAAGTCGAACGACATTGCGGGAGCTGTGAGTTCGTGGCGGAGGGCAGGAGGAGAAAGACGAAGGCAGAGGAGGAGGAGACAGTCGAGTTGAAGGTATTCAGAAGCGTCAATCACGCAGAGTTTCCGTCCCAGCACAGTTTATTGATCACAAATATCTAGCCCTCCGGGCCGCATCGCCGAATCCAGTCTGTCCGAACACCTTTTGAATATCCGCATTCACCCAAGAACATCCAGCAGCGGCGACGTACGACTAGCCAGCTTGCAGGCTCGAACGCGTTCCTGAAAAATCCGAGTCCAGTCATCAATAAACCGCAGTGAAACCCCAGAAGAAAGCCATCCAGCAAACCAAGGTTCTCCAGCCACACCTGCAGCGCAAGTCAACGCCGGTTCTCTTCATCCTATCTTCGAGGTCGTTGCATCGTGGTTTAAGAGTAGAAGCGGTGACTTGTTGATGGTCACCGCGAAGCTTGCCTCTCGGTTCCTCGACGTTGAACTCAAAAGGTAATATTCGCGTAATATATACAGTGGTACGTGGTTCTGCAGAAAGATGTTAATCGCGTGCACTTCAACAACCACCATGTACTCACAGGTTCAAGCGCACGAACTAGTCGACCAATTTTGTCTGGTGTGCCTCGTAAACACGCGAAGTTACACGTCGAATGCTGGCGAATTGCTCCTTCGTGCCGTTGAAGACGAGAAGCCTAGTGCCGCCTTGCAATTCGTAATTCTTCAACCACCCACAGAAATCTGGCACGAGAAATGTGAGAACGACGTCCGACGTCGAGAGGCTGAATACTCCACGCGAAAGAAGAGAGTGGTGGCTGCTGCGTAAGTCCTAGCTATCCCAGTGAGCGCGCAAGATCTTGGGGTCGATGAATGAAGGCGAGTTATCTTGTTCCCTCCAACTGTGATCAGACTGTCAAAATCGCAGGTCAGTTGGATGAAAGGAATAATGAAAAATAAAAGTGGGTGCGTACGCTGCGCTGACACTCTGGGCCCAGTTCATGAAATCCCCCCCACGGTCTCCCACAACGTTCCCTTCTGGCGAGTTGGCGGTTGACTATCTGCCCTTAACCTCCTGTACCGTCGATTTCACCCCTCGCAGGATTTATGAGCTTGTGCAGGGCGTCGGCCTAACCTTGCGCACCGGCAGTGCTCGTTGTTTGAAGGACGGTTCCTAGGAATCGCCTCCTTCCTAAACGGTGAGAATCAAGAAAGGGACCAAACAGATCCAAAGGGGCCGGCGCTTTCCCGCCGCCTTCAAACTCAGACTGCTGAGTTTGATATCGATATGTCGGGCCGGGAGAATGCTCCTTACTGCCGTCCATCAACCCCATCTCCTCTGCCCCCCGCTCAAGACACTCCTCTCCGCATTGGGGCGGACTCTGCACGGGTTTGGTGTTGATTCTGGGTTACAGGAGCTCGGCGACTCACCTCTGCTCTTGTTTGTGCGCCGTAGTCCGAGATTGACCTGCTCAAGAATCTCAATGTGCGTTAAAAGCCTTCAGAGTTGACGACATTAACCCCGCTCCCCAGCATGCCGTGTCCACCAATCCCATCTCCTCTGCCCTCCAGCTCGAGGCATGACCTTTAGATCTAATTTTTTATCGCTGGCGCACGCGCCGAGCAAATGGCCGCTTGATTTTTCGACGGAAGCGCTGTGGGCGGTGCGGAACGGAGAGAGCTTCACGGCGGTCTGCCTGGTTGAAGAGTCGGTGCGCCTGCTCGAGCACGGAGACAAAACCCGGGTGATTAACGCGACGCGCAGGACCTCAGGTTCCTCACGACGATTGGACTTACACCACCACTTATGCAGGCCACGGCGGCGCCACGCTGCTCCCTGGGAGCCACCGAACACCGAGTTCGACTCGGCCGACACGGAGTTGCAACCTACAACGCCAACAAACATGTTCAGGAGGCACCGCAGTGGACGTAGGCTGCAGCCGACCCTGAAACCCCTGCGCACACGATCCCACTCGCAGAACTAACAAGACCGGACCCTACGCGGAGGTGCTGCTGCTCGAGGATGAACTGCATGAGAACGGCGCATCGCATTTCCTTGTGCGGGTGGTGCATATCTCTCTTACCGTCTTCTTCGAACAATCGCTGAATGAGTTTTATTCAGCGCGTGATGCTCCGCTTCAACAACGTCCTCTTCCGCAGGCACGACACGCGCCTGTACCACTCGTTTACTAACAACCCGTCACTCGTCGTCTGCAAAACGAGCGGCTGGGAGACGCCGTATGACCGCGTCGAAGGGAACATCTTCCCTTTCACTATCGAGCTCGTCTAACACTGCTTTTGTTTTCGAATTTAGGTGCTTCCCTGCCGCTCACGGACCCCAACTTTATCGCCAAGGTCCTCACGGGCACGCTGCGCCAAGCTGCGCTGGAGGAGGGTGCGGGCACGCGGTGGCGCGCAATGGGGACGAGGGTGGAGGTTGGGGTGTTGGGTTGACGACGCGGACTCCGAGGGCTCGCAGGTTTTGTCCATGCACAACTGGTTCGGCCGCGAGACGTCGTCCGACTATCCACTGCCCTCGCCTCCTCGCCCATCCCCATCCCCTCCGATGGGCCCCAATGCCTCTCCTTCCGTTCGTGGAGCACTCCTCCCCGTTTGCAAATCCCTCCTCCCCACCTCCTTCGCCCCCGCAATCGCCCTCCCCTCCTCCGGCCCCACCTCCTCGTCGTCCTTCGAGGACGTCCACTACACAGCAGTCCCGGCTCCGTGGCCGATCCAGTCACTCTCAGTCTCACCGCACGAGACACAGACAGACACGCAGCTCCGGTCCTCCCCGCCGCACGCGCGCGGCGCAACTCCACCACCTCCCGACAAGTGTTCCCGTCCTCGAGCGCGCCGGGATCTGCGCCCGTAGGTGCCGGAATGGGGTACAATACGATACGGGCGTACAGTAGCCGACGGGCGGAGTCGTTCAGCGCTGCGGACGAGCGCGCCACCGAGAAGCGTTCGGTGGTAGAGGCCAGGTGGTGGCGGAATCACACTCAATTCAAGGACTACAGTCGCTCGACCGCCCCTCAGCCCGCTCGTCACTGGCCCTGCGTCCACGCTCGACCCGTGCGCGCAGCACCAGACCAGCTCAAGGATCCGTACCAGCGTCCCTGCGGCTGTCGCGCAGCTCGTCCTGTTGGGTTCGGTCGGACGGGCGGAAGCGAGGCGGTTGTTGAATGAGACGAAGTTCGGGAAGTATGCGGAGGAGGATGATCAGGATGGGACGAGTGAGTTGGACCATTCTTTACCTCGAGCATTTTGGTTGATGAGCCATGATAGCTCTGGAGCCG
>JARKIB010000783.1:0-27385 GCA_029378385.1 Mycena metata | reverse complement strand
TTAGATATTCACGTCCTCTGAACGCCGCGTCATAGCATCGGCCGAAATTTTCGCGGCCGCCCTCGTGGACTCCCAGAACTCAACATACTCTGCGCCATCTTCTACCCCGAGCTCGATATCTTCTCGGTCTTCGACGGATATCGTAGGCAATAACAGTAGCAGTCATTTCAACGTCAAAGCCACTACTACTCCGACACCGAGCCAGACACCGCTCAATCTCATTGTCCGCAAGGATCTGCTGGACGACTCGAATGCTGCGAAGGATTTGATGGACGACGTCAAAAGCGACTCAAGATTTTACTGCGGCCTGGAGAGTCTGAGAAACGGCCCGAGCTGACTTGGCCTAAAAGCATGAACAAGGAGCCGGTCGAGGTGGTGAAAGTGGGTGGTGATAACAGATCGCACACAAAGACACACTCACGAGTTGCAGGAAGTCATCGAGCTTCTGAGTTCGTTCCGGGGTATCATGCGCAAGAATTTCGAGACCATGGATGTGGACAAAATCC
Organism: Mycena metata; assembly: GCA_029378385.1. Classification (NCBI taxonomy): domain Eukaryota; kingdom Fungi; phylum Basidiomycota; class Agaricomycetes; order Agaricales; family Mycenaceae; genus Mycena; species Mycena metata. Next base: position 26,879 of record JARKIB010000783.1, on the reverse strand, counting down.
AGGAACGATGGTGAGTAATCGGCGACTGCTGTTGATCTTTCCATTTATTTGTTTAAATGCAGGTGCTGCGGAGACGAGCCTTGGCTTTTTCGTGAACGATGGGAGAAGCTATTCGAGGACTTTTGCGATGTTGAACAGGTCGGTTTCATGCCGACTCTCTACGACCTTGTGCTGAACTTTTGAACAGAAAAAGTTTGATCCATCTCGGGTAATATATATTTTCAGGTGTTTCCGAGTTATTCTGACCTCAGTTGAGGTTTCGGAGCTGTACGACACAATTAAGTATTGTGCACTACACCATCGTACCTTCCTCTTCGCAATTTTCGATGAGCAAGGCGGCTCGGACCCATTGCAACCGCATCGTGATCGGAAACTGCACGAACTTTATGGTCGGGCGAAAGCCCTTTTTGACCTGGTTGCGCCTCAGGAATACGGGATAGAACCGGAAGAGAAGTGAGTGCCCTGGAAGGTCGTAAAGTGACTCATTTTGTTTTCAGGGAAGAGATCGGTGTTCTCACTTCGCTTCCCCTTCTTCGCAATGTGGTTCGAGGATCTTGAGGCAGCCCGAAACAACGGCGGAAGCTCTTTGACGCTATACTTCACCAAGGAAAGCCACATCCACACACTCGTCAATCTCGTTGCAATCTGGTCTACCGATAGCCAACCGTCGCATTCCCGAGCTTGATTATTGCGTGAGTACCAGCATTGTTTCCGGCGTAACTCCCTGACAATCCCTATAGTCGTCCATAACTTTCGAGTTGTACGAGCGGAACCACGGACGCGGGAAATCCGACAAGGAATACTCGATCAAGCTATCACTTAGCGAAGGAGCCCATTCGTCGAATGTTTTGGATTCCACGTTGGACGCTCGACACTCGCTCAATGTGCAGGCCCGCAAGTAAGGTCGTGGTTTCATCCCGTTGCACAGCTAACAAACGACCCAGGAAACTCACACAACACTTGCCATATTCGCTGGTCATCGAAAAGTTGTCGAAACATTTCCATAGACTGAACAACGTAGGTCCTCACCGTGAAAAGAACATGGACAGACCTCTCATGACTTTTACTAGGACGATGATACCGGCCCAGATACCCCATTCGAGACGATCCAGCCCGACCCGATATCGGTCGCGGGGGGGGGGCGACAGTAGCAGCGACGACCCATAGATTATCCTAATATGTATAAACTTGTTAGATCGTATATATAGTGTACAGATGTCATGTCAATTCGTTTCCGGTTTGTCTAGCCATTCCTTGAGTCCCAATTTGGTACGCCCAAGTTGCAGCTGGTCTGGGGCGAGTTCTCGGAAAGGCATTGCATCGCGTGGCTGCCCCTTCAGAGAAGAAAAATCTCGGTCGAAGAGGCTGGCGCGGATTGGGAAAGGAGAGACGACTGGGTGGCCAGACTGGCGAAGGACGAGGTGGATTCGTGGTATCTGTGTTGTTAGAGGAGCCTAGTTATGAGCTGAATTCTTACAGTCTAGAGAGCCTCAGCAGTGAGGGTAGAGGGAGGTAAAGAGACTCACCGGTACGCCTCCTTGTTCAGACATTCCGACTCTCTAATTTCGTCTAAAGCGTGTTTCTTGAACGCCGCTTTTATCCAATGAAGCACATCGAAGACACGCGTGTTCCTTTGGTCTAAGCATTATGTCAGTCCAGGACAAGAAAAGGGTGGGGAGATAAATCACCGCCAGGGGCGGAAGCGTGGCGCAAGGTTGAAGATCCCAGAGTGCGAAACGAGCGGGTGGAAAACTACATCCTCCGCAACAAATTGGACTGTAGGTGGACTCTCGGGGTACTTATTTGGGAACGTGAGGCGGAAATTTGAGGATAGCATCCGCATAGTATCCTTGTGGGGATCAGTCGTCTCTTTGCGCGTTGAAATCGTGCGGGGCACCTTGATGCACGAAGAACACACCGCGTCCCAGACCATGAGCGTCTCCGGTGACTGGACGACGTACATGCCTGCAGAGGCATGAGGTGCGAATCGGAGGGCAGAGCGAAAGTAACATTCCCAGTGGGCAATGGTCTCGGTGCTGCAGAGACGCATATTCCAGCGATATCGTCGTTCGGGTGACTGGGTCAATCGACTCGGGCGCAATGGTCGCAGCCTTCTTTGGTGGCGGTTTGGGCCGAGCCACGCCAAAATCCATCGACGGAGGAACGAGACTGACGAGCATGATGGAAGAAGGAAAGAGGCACAGTTGACTTCGTGTTGCGCTAACAATATGTACTGGAGCTATATACGAGCTAATCGATGATCTATCGCGAGTATCCACCCTTGTAACGCGGCCCTCTCTCGTTGTCTCGGTGATGGCGCTCGTTGTGGTGTGAGGCGCGGTCACGATCTCTTGATTTCGAAGAACCGGATTTGTCGCGTCGCGGGGGGTCGGTGAGTCGGTCCGAAAGCGACGGCTTCGGAGACGAAACACCCTTGAACACGAGGGCGGTGGCGGAGGATCCTTCGACGACCCTGCTCCTCGGGTGTTGTCCGCCCGACGGTCGCGCTCTGACGGCTGACGATTCTTTGACTTTTGTGAGTTTCGCTGGAACCAGTCTTCTGGATCGTCAGCGACCTGCTGCGCGTGTTGTGCTAGCTTTTCCTTTTCCTTCTTCCGCCCTCGCCTTCCAACGTCCTCCATACCGCCAGGAAGAGGGACCTCTCGTATCCATTCCGGCGGTGGTCGGGCATCTGACGCTTCTTCCGGTACAGAAAATGGCCCCGCAGAAAGGACATGGGAACTGAAAGCCGTAGGCTCAATTACTGGCTGTTGATGGTAGAATTCTCGACAGTCCTTTGGTTTACAGTCGGTTGGGGGCAGGGAATGCACAGAGAATCTGACTCACATCGCCCCAATGGCCAGACCCGCCGCAGTGTGTAACACCACGCATCACCGGCAATGTAACCCTCGCCACCCTGTCCCAGAGCTAGACCTTTCTTTGATTTTCGTGCCTGGAGGATGTTGACTTGTTCGCCGTCCCCTACGTATTCGTAAAGTCGCCACAACAAGGGGCATTCCTGGGCACTGGTATGAGCGGGGAGAAAATGAGGTAGAGATGATAAGCTTACGGGCGTTTGGTGAGAAAGAGCATTGCACCGGTCGCACCCGGGCCTGCTTTGAGTCCTGGATCTTGATAGTCGATTAGGGCAATCCTACTCCAAGTCAAAAGATATAGAAAAAATCAAAAGGATATGTACCATGCTAATATGCCCCTTCATTCCACACCCGAAGCATATCTTACCTACAACACCCGAGGTCAGTGAATGTTGTAGCGTCCGTCTGCGCCTATCTTACCAATATTGCAATTCCGCGTGGGGTGTTCGTCGCGCACTCCGCATGTCGTGCAAATAAGGACCGTACAGAGCGCCGTAGTGTGTTCGCCTTCTGCCCCGCACTTTTTGCAAACAACCCTAGTGCGCTTTTCTTCGGGTTTATCCTCATAGTATCGAATGAAGTCCTGCGAGTGAAATAAACCACCGGCAAAAGACAAAAAAGGGAACTATGCACACCTTGCGGTTGCCATAGTCGAGGTACTCGATGTAGTCGTCGTCTTCATCCGAGTCAAGCGTGGCCTCGGGAATATCGGCAGGGGTTTCGCCAAACACAGACACATGGGCGGGAAGCAGCAGGCCCTGTGGGTCCTTCTCGAGAATGGTTACAGTGTATATGGCTTCGGGGGGTAACTGAGCCGGGGTACTGTCGACATAGAATGGTAGGGGAAGGTCGCGTTCGCCGTTTGAGCTTCCGCGAGGGCGTTTTCTGGCAGGTTCGTGCTCCCGTGATGACTCGCGCCTCCGCTTTCCATCGTGGTCTCGACGGGAGGAGCGTCCCCCGCCCGACGACCGCTCATCATGCTGCCTGCGCTCCCGCCTCTGTTGTTTCGCTTCCTTTTTCTCCCTCCTCTTCTCTTTTCTCTCGTGTCGCGATGACTTGCTGTCTTGTTCCTTTGGCGGGATATCCTGCGCCTGTGGCGGGGGCGAGGATTCGTGTGTGAGGTCAATGACTTCCATGGATCGCGGAAAGTCGAGATTTGAAACTCCGATTGATCTCACACTCATGTCTTACCCACCACCGCTCCCCTTTGGCTGGACTGAGCACCTCAGTGAGTACGTTCTCGCAATTCAAATATATATTCAAGCGTGCCAGGTCCGACCGGACAACCGTACTACTTCAATGCCAACACGAAGGAATCGACTTATGTTCGACCACTCCCGCCTCCAATGGCGCCCAAAAAAAGGAGAAACCCCTAATAAAAACTCCAATCCCCGGCACTGACTGGCTCCGCGTGAAGAGCACAGAAGGGAATGTATTTTATTCGCACAAGGTCAAGAAGGAGAGCATATGGCACGTCCCGGAAGAAATCAAAGCAGCGGTCGAAGCTTTGGAGAAGGAGGAGCGAGAAAAAGAGGCCGGTGCCCCGCCCGACATCTCGCGTGAAATTGACAGAGTCAAGAACGAGGTCGCCGAGGCGGTCAAGCGCAAGGCCGAGGAGCCAATTCCCGTCGATGAAGTCGTTATTACCAAGAAGGCCAAGACGGACAATGAGGAGGACGAGAGCGACGAGAGCGAGGAAGAGGAATGGGAGCAGGAAGCCGCTGCACAACTGGCTGCCGAGGCAGAGGAGGAGAAACAGAGGGTGGCGGAGGAGGAAAAGCGGTTGAAAGAGGAGGCGGAGGCCGAGAATCAAAAGTTAATGGCGGCCCAACTCAATATGCCGAAGAGAGTGGATCTATCTGTCGAGGAGGCAAAGGCCTTGTTCAAGGCAAGTTTATTTGGTATCGACGCGTCGCGCAGTTTTTCATGTTGCAACAAAAACCAGACACTCCTCAGAGAGAAAGACATAAATCCACTGCATCCATGGGACGTCGCTTTACCCAAGTTCGTCTCCGACCCTCGCTACGTTCTGCTTGCGTCAGTGTCGGCCCGGCGTGAGGCATTCGACGAGTACTGCCGTGACCGCGCACGCGAGATTCGACAAGCCAATGTGAAGAGAGAGAAGGAGGCGCTGAACCCCAAGGAAGAATTTGAACGGTTTCTGAAGGAGGAAGTAAAGAGCACGCGGACTTCTTGGTCCGATTTCCGCCGTACTTGGAAGAAAGACCGAAGATTCTACGGATGGGGTCGCGACGACAGAGAGAGGGAGAAAAAGTTCCGGGAATGGATCAGAGAACTTGGCGAAAGTAAGTTGAATATCTACTGCGTTCAAGACCCTCGTTGACTCTCGGGGAAGAAAAACGGGCTGCTGCTCTCAAGGCCGAAACTGATTTCTTCGCTTTATTGCGCGAGAACGGGGTTAGTAAGGACGGCTCGCTTTGGAAAGATGTTGGTCTTCCTTCCGAAATCATGACCCCGATTCCTAATCGCTCCCCAGGTGAAACGCAAACTATCCGACGATCCACGTTACGACGCTGTAGGGTCATCCTCCCTTCGAGAGGAGCTTTTCAACACTTTTTTGAAAGGGACGTCCACAGCATCCGCTTCCCAGGCCGAAGGTACCTCAAAGGTTGACGATACGCCGCAAGCCGAGGAATCTTATGAAGAGCAGCAAAAGAAACGTCAGGAGCGTGCCAAACAGGCAGTGAAGGAAAGAGAAGAGAAAGTGCGAGCCGATCTTCATCGTGTGGAGGGCGAAATCGGGAGAGCCCGTCAAATGGGGGACAAGGAGGAGGGTGAATTGCTGTTCAAGTGCGCCGTTTGTTTCTCTTGTCCTGAGCAGCCTGTGGCCTGGCGCTTATTTCATTTCTTGCCCCCATTTAGGAGCATGTTGACCGACGCTATACCGAATATACGAGAACAGGTACGCTGCTCCCTCGGCGGCGTGCAGTATCTCATATATTTCCTAGATGACTTGGGAGATCTTTGTCCCCCTATTGTCCGCTGATCCTCGTTTCCGGAACTCTCCCCTTTCCACCAATGCGCAGATAAACCTGTTCCATGCTCACGTTGAACATCTACGTGCAAAACACATGACTGGTCTCTATGCCCTTTTCGAGGCTCATGCGCCTTCGTTAGCCACGACCTTTGCGTCCCTGCCTATTCAATCTTTACTAGGTGCTTTGCCTGTGACCAAATTGGCCCTCGATACCCGTGGTCTGGAGCACGAATTCGAGAAATGGCAGCGGGAGAGGACCAATGAATCGAGAAAAGCGTTCGACGAGATGCTTTCCGAAAATTCGTTTGTTGAATTTTGGGGGAAGCTCAAGAAGATCGGAGGGGAAGGCGTGAGCCCATTCTTTCGTTTTGATCTGGTCTTCATAGTGATTTTTGGGGCCAGGTTGACGGTGGAGTCAAAGCCGACGAGCTTGAGAATGAGGACGAAGGCGAAGGCGGCGGGGGAAAGGTCGACATGAAAGTTCTCGCCAAGAGCGTGGACGTTGGGGAGGTAGAAAAAGTGTTGAAGGTGAGGGATTCTATCATACCCCAAGGGTTCCACTGATCTTGAGTGCCAGAACGACAAGCGGTACATCATGTTCGACCACGTCCCTGACCAGCGCGAGCGGTGGATAAAGGTAAACCTTTTCTTTTGAAAAGATGACACCACTAATGGGTTCCCTCCCGTAGACATATCTGGCTCAACTATCTGCGCCGCAACTGTCTGTACATGTACCAAAATAACAGTCGTTGTATTGTAGTTCGAGCAAATACATGCCGCGTGTGTGCGCTTCTTGCCATGTGGAAGATGAGGACAGGTTTACCGCCGCGAACCAAGGAAAACGCCAGGATTTCGCCGCATCTGATTGAAGTGTCGAAATCGCGACGTGCAGAGGGCATGTGATCGTGTTCTGACACGTCAGCGAACACGACACGTCTGGTATTTAACTGCTACTTAAACCTTCGCTGCACTTGCAGACCATCCACATACCTGAGCGCTGAAAATGCGTCTCCTCCGCCTTTTCTCGTTCGCCCTTCTCTCCTATGCCGCCGCCCAGGACTTTGATGCCCCGGACGTGCCGAAAGAGAAACATACTTACCAGGCTCGTGCAGCAACTCCCATTGCCGTTCCCCGCTAATTAGCTGTGATTTAGAGTGATGTCGCGCGTCTAAGGAAAATCGTCATTAACAGGTAAGCCTTTCCTGTTCCGCCCAACAGTCAACTCACATCGTATCTCTTCAGTCTTTACTCTCACCAGTAAGTCCTGCAAGTCCCCTGTTCAAACAGTGGCCTTACTCGACGATAGAGAAATCTTCCTCCGAGAATTGATCTCGAACGCGAATGTAGGTGCTCAGCAACCCCACTTCCGACGGTCGACTCATACCCTGCCAGGATGCTCTTGAAAAATTGCGTCTTACAGCCTTGAAGGACAAGTCTATCTGGGACGGCGCCGACCCGCTGAACGTCACCATCCAAGCCATTAAGGACGAAGATGGTAAAGGAGGTCGTATTATAATCACTGGTGCGCATTTTATCGTCCTCGGCCAAGGCATTCGCTGAGCTGCCGTTAGACACTGGCATTGGGATGTCTACGGACGAATTAACCACTAATTTGGTGCGTATGGTCGGAAACCTGATCTCCATCACGCTCTAACGTCTTTCCAGGGAACGCTGGCCAAGTCCGGGACCTCCGATTTTCTAGCTCAGGCGGAAAGTGGGGATGGCACCGGCACCGGCAATCTCATTGGCGCGTTTGGTCTCGGATTTTACAGCAGTTTCCTTGTCGCGGACCGCGTCTACGTCGCATCCATTCCGCCCAAGACCGCCAAAACGCCGAACCCTGTCCAGCACGTCTTCAGCTCCTCCGCCGACGACAGCTCGTATGAAATCTTCCCGGATCCCCGTGGAAATACCCTCGGTGGCCACGGCACTGAAATCACTCTTTATTTGAAGGAAGACGCGACGGAGTATCTCGACACTGACAAGCTCAGGGCTTTGGTGTACGTGAAAGCAGAATCGTATCGCCGTTCGCACGCTGACCAACTTGAATAGCAACAAGCACTCTTCATACTCGTCGACGTTCCCGATATATTTGTTGGTTCAATCGACGGAAGAAGTCCCAGATGTCCCCGAGGTTGAGCCTGTTGACCTCAATGCAACTGCGTCTGAAGACAAGCCTGCCGAAGCCTCCGAGACGTCGATACCTGACGCCGACACGGCCAAGACTCCGGAAGACAGTGACGAGGCGACTGTAGAAGAAGAAGTTGTCGAAGACAAGCCAGCTGCAGAGCCCGTACCACCCAAAATGAAAACTGTGATTACAGACGAATGGGTCCAGTTAAACGCCCTTCCTCCTCTTTGGATGCGGTCAGTACATATCTTCTCAATTTGCAACAACCTCTCATACCTTTCACTCAGGGATGCGAAGAATGTCTCGGACGGTAATACCGCCCCATTCAATGCTGATACCATGCTCATGTCGAGTAGAGGATTATGAGCTTTTCTACACCGGTTTCTGGAAGGATTATACCAAACCCTTGGCTTGGCAGCATTTCTCCGGCGACTCCGAGTCGGGGGTGTCTTTCAAATCCATCATCTACCTCCCCGGCAAAATGTGCGCTCTCATCCTGCTTTTGACGCCTGGCAATTAAATTTCGTCACAGGGACGACGAGTACTGGAAGCAACCTCTGGCATACAAATCTACTGACATCAAGTTGATGGTTAAACGCGTGTTTATCACGTCCGACCTCGGCGAAGATGTTCTTCCCAAGTGGGCTAGCTGGGTCAAGGCTGTCGTGGACGGTTAGTAGCTCCCTGTTGAACGTCTAACTCGAGCCTGATTCATGCTTTCACCAGCCGAGGATCTGCCATTGAACGTTTCCAGAGAGACGCTCCAATCCACTCGTTTTCTCCGGCAAATGAAACAGATAATCATGAAGCGGATCCTTCAACTGTTTACTCGTATCGCGGAAGATGACGAGGAGAAGTTCAAGAAGATTGCGGAAGTCTATGGTTCCGTCTTCAAGCTTGGCGCTGTCGAGGACGTTAAGAACCGCGACAAGCTGACCGCATTGGTCCGTTTCACAACGAACCAACGGAACCATACTTCACTCGACAAAGTTTGTCTGAACATCGTCATATTTTTATGTATATTTATGCTCTTCTTTAGTACCTTGAAAACAAGAAACAGGGTCAGAAACAGATTTTCTACCTTGCCGAGATGGGCAAGTCACCGGAAAATTTGGCTCAGAGCGTCTTCGTCGAGAAGTTGCACGCCCGCGGGTACGAAGTGCTCCTTCTCAACGAGCCACTAGATGAGATTCTGGTTCAAAATCTTCGCCACTTCAAGTACGTTCTTTAGTTTTCACTCTAGAATCGTTATCAACATCGTCCAGGAATGTTCCCTTCCAAGACGTTGCGAAGGCAGGACTGAAATTTGGTGACGAAGGTTTGTCCTTGTTCAATTATTGAGATAGCCTTTTTTAACGTTCGACGACAGAAACCGAGGCGCAGGAGAAGGAGGAGAAAGAGGAAGCAGCGGAGAAATTCCAGCCTTTGCTCAAGTACCTCAAGGATCATTCCAAGGACGTCGTTCGTGACGGTAAGTGATCTTCGAAGATACTTGGCTTTCCTAAGACTGAAAATGCGTCCCAGTTGTCATCTCCAACCGTCTGGTGATCAGCCCTTGTGCCGTCGTCGCCGATAGCCACGGTTACACCGCCAACGTCGAGAGGATGATGAGTAAGTTCCAATTACTGGCGCGCTTTGCGGCATTTTCACATCGATATCAGGTGCTTCCAACGGGAAGAACCAGCAACAAAACTACATGCACGAATTTGCAAAGAAGGCCAAAGTTCTAGAAATCAACCCGCGCTCTCCCTTGATAGAGGGTCTTCTCCGCCGAGTGAAACAACTTCCGGAGGAAGGCGAAGAGCCGGATACGGAGGCTGAGGCTGAACTCAATGAGGTCGCCTCCATTCTAATCGACGGCGCTCTCGTTCGCTCTGGATTCGAAGTACCTGATTCGAACATGTGAGTGTGTTCCTCTCCCGCGGGTTCTTTAACCCATCTCGCGTTTCACAGTTTCTTCACCCGCGTCGACCGAGTACTGAGACGTTCTCTCGGTGTCTCCGAGACTGCTCCCACGGACACAACAGTCACGCCTGCTCCACCTGTAGACCCTGAGCTGCCCACCGAAGAGTATGTTGAGCCCCAGCCTGGATTCGATTTCCAGGATCAGGCCGAGGACCCGTTCAAGGACAACAAGGTCGGAGTACAATTACCCGACCACCTGAAGGACAAGGTATCCATCGAGTTGGAAGAAATTGATGACGATGGAAATGTAGTCGTTCACGACGAGTTATAAGGGCGAATCATACCGATGTATTAAATAAATAACTGGTTTACCGATTTCGCACGAGCGAGCCGAGTTTCGTCGAGAGTCGCGTTCGGGCCGTTCGGCCGTGACGGCAATCCGAATGCAGTTTGCGTGAATTCAATCAATCCTTGGCCGGAACTGTGACCAGTGCTCGTTCGACGTTCAGATATGGCCAGCGCTGCGCCCTTCTCCCGTCTGCAGCTGGCGGCTGCGTTGCTAGGTACTATTCGTCTTGTCGGGATCTCACTGGTCTCTCAATAGTATCTCTTAGAGTATGATAACGACCCTTCGAATCCCGACGCGCCGTACCGCTCCGCCAATGAGAGCGCTATATTCGCCAATTTCCGGAGAGCGCAGTCCCGCGCTGTAAGTGAAGAAATCGCGACCAGGGTGCATGCTGACGCGGAGGAAACAGCAGCTCGCAGCGCGCAAAAGCGACTATCTAGGCGTCGCTCTTCCCAGTGAAACGGGCAGTTTAGGTGGTCGTGAATCCGCGTTGAGTGGAAGGAGATCCAGAGGGTCCCTTAATATTCTGCGGAATCCTTTCGGCGCCGATGAAAGTGGTGATTACGAGGACGAAGAGGGAGACGAGGAGGAAGAGGAAGAGCTCGAAGTCGATCTATCGTCTTGGGGCCTCGACGCCTTCATACCCAAAGAAAAGGAATCGAAGGCCGCCAAACGCAGGTCTCGCACTGCGACTCTCCCCAACCCTCACCCCATATTATCGGTACGCGGTCCCCAGACGTATGCTGGGGACGCTCCGCGGCGCACGACGAGGTCCATGAGTGTTGGCAATCTGGACCATTTGACGAACAACATTGAAGACAATCGAAGGAAATCCTTTGGTTCACCTCTCGACCTTGAGCAGGTCGAAGCTGTTTCATTTCAACGCAACCGATCGACTTCGCAGCCTCTGCCTCCGCCTTCACCCCTACAGCCTCAGTCTGTTCCCTTCCCCACGGGCTCCGTCCGTTCTCCATCCCCCCAACCCGGACAAGATGACTTCCGGTCTTCGGTGTTTACATCGAGATTTGACCCCAAATTCGAGCGACAGTACTCGTCTGGGAGTATGGATCCAAGGTCTGTCTTCCGCGACGAGGATGACGAGGATACGGGTCCCCGGAGGCGCACCATGTCCAATAACAGCATGAACTTACTTGCGGACGATAATAATCCGTTCGCCCTGCGACCGCCTAGTACTATGTCGAGGTTTGATCCCAAGGCTGCAGCCCATGCCCGTACCATGTCCAATGCTTCGATGGGCTCCAGGGTGATGTTAGATGATGCGTCCGTCATGACGGGGCAGGGTCGGGATCGTCACTATTCAACCTTGGAGCTGTTGCGCCCGAAAATCCTTGTAATGCCCAGCCCCCTCCAATCCACATCTGGCCCCATAGCATCTACGCCTTCTTCTCAGACTAGAGATGGTTTTCTCTCGTCAGCCGACCCTCCCCTTCCCCCAGGTGCTCGGTCTGCGCGGCGCTCGTCTTCGTCTTTTGCCGTCATGGATCCGTCGTCGGCGCCTACTGCTTCCAATCTATTTACCCCCAACCCCCGGATGAATCTCACGTTGTCCCAACTGACGTTTCGCAATACCCTGCTCGTTGGAGGACAGCGAGACGTTACATATGCCGATATTGATGGAGATATTCCTCGCGCGAACGAGGAAGGTGTACAGGTCCAGCAGATCATCCCGGAACCCGAGGTCGAGGAGGTTCCTCAACCCGTAGCTCCCTCAGAGGATCAGTCGAAGCCTAATCGACCTGCGGGCAAGCTATTCGGAAAGAGTCTTATTGATGATCTTGAAAGTCGCAAGGCTTCCATGAGAACCAAACAACGGTAATGCGGTACACTTACATTCGTTTTGGTTGTGGTTTACTGAGATTTCCTTAGTGTATTCACCGGCGATTCCCGCCCCTCTATGATGGCACGCCCGCAAGCCACCCAGCGCCAGAGTACGCTGATAGATCCGGCACTACTCCCGGCGCCGCCTACTCAAGGACGGCCTTTGACACAAAACATGAGCTCTTTCGATTCACAGGGCTCTCAACAAGCACTTGGCCGAAGAAATTCTCTCAACGCAAAACCTCTTCTTAACTTCGACGACGATAATAAACTCCTACGACCCAGTCCCGGAGGTCGCATCCCCAGCAACAGCCGTTCCGTCTTTGGCGTCGACACGTTATGGGAGCGCGAACTAGTGAAGCTAAAGGAGATAGAGGCCCAAGAAAAAATCGAGGAGGATTTACAAAAGGCGAAGGAGGCGGAAGAGGAGGCCCGCGAGAACAAGAAACGAGGAAGAAAGGCGAAACGCAAAGATAAAGCCAGGGACTATTCCCCTGCAATTGCAGTGATGCCTGATGCGATGACCACTTCGGAATCGGTCCCGATCGACTCGCGGATAGCCTCTTCGCCGCCAATCTTACCCGCTATTCCTCAGGCCCTGCGCCGGCCCCCGCCAGTCAATGATGACTCCGATAGTGACGACAGCGACCGCGCTGGTCCGTCCCATGCTCAAAATAGAGCACCTGATGGATGGGCGTCTTCCGACGACGAGGATGATGGGCCGACTCGCACCACTGGAACTGGCCCACGCTTTGTGAAGAAAGCGTCGAGACCCATGGACGACGAGGACAGCGAGGAGGACCTGCCGTTGGCCGCGACTATCGATCGTGCCGCACAGCGAGCGACGCAGCTCCAAATCTCCGCACCGGACTCGGACGAAGAGCAGCCCTTGTCTGTTCTTCTGCAAAAGAACAAGATGAGCTTACCATCCATCAATTTCGATCGGCGTTCTCGTTCCAATGAGGGTCCGGACGATGAGGAGGATGATGACCAACCTCTTGGACTGAGGGCGTCGAGGATTGTGCCATCGTTCAGCTCTGTTCACGGCGGCGAGGACGATGATATGCCCTTGGCATACCATCCTGAACAGCAGCGTCGTTCTCAGTACCATATGATGGCGGCTCAAGTCCAGCAGCAGCAGCAGATGGCCCAGCAGCAAATGATGATGCAAGCTCAGATGCAGTTCTTCTCGCCTCAACCGATGATGGCGCCCGGGTACTTTGGCCCGCCTATGATGATGCAACCGCCCATGGCGCCTGCGCACGACGAGGCCAAGTATGGACTGGTTGACCGATGGAGGAGGGATGTTACAATCGAGGATGCATAATCACTTTGCCTTTACTATTCCATTCTTCAACCATTCTTCGGACAATATCTGTACCTTATTTACATCGCAACGGCAAGTTATAATACCTAGGATTCGCCAAGAGTAGTTCCTCATGTCGATATTTCAACTACGGCGCCCACGAACTGCAACACCCGCTCCTAACCTGACTCGAAGCCCTGGAGAAGACGAAGTCCGAAACCTAAAGCTTTGCGGCCGGCTTTCTTCCTCTCTTCTCCCACTCGCGCCGAGCAAGTTCGCGCAATTCTGACTTCAAGATCTTACCAGCGGGATTGTGCGGGAATTCAGCTTGGAATAGGACAAGAACAGGCACCGCAAAACTAGGTAAGCTGTGTTGGAGATTCAGTGACCGGACGTTCAATAAGAGCATCTTGAACGTACTGCGTGCGCGACAGAGTTATCAGCGACTCTTCTGTGATCTTATCTCGGTATTCCGGCTTGATGGACACGACAGCTGCGACCAGCTCTCCAAGTCTCTTATCCGGGACTGCAACGGCCGCGACCTCTCTCACACCTTCAGTGAATAGCGCATTTTCGACTGTGCTTGAGTCTATGTTCTCTCCTCCGCGGATAATGATGTCCTTGACTGTGCGGCGATCAGCAAGGAACCCTCCCTCGAGGATATACTGACTTCGGTCTCGGATGTAGACAAAACCTTCCTCATCCTGAAGCCCTAGATCTCCAGTCGCGAACCAACCATCTTTAGTTACAACTTTTGCAGTAGCCGCTGCGAGCATCATCAAAACGCAGCAAACCGGAATGAATTCAGCGACGAACCTGGGTCGCGCCAGTATCCTTGGAAAATATTTACGCCTCGAATCCAAATTTCACCAATTTGACCTCGAGGAAGTGCTTGCCCGTCCTTCATAATTAAGATATCATTGACAGGTGAAGGGAGTCCGCTGTATCAATGAGTCGGTACAACTCTCCAGCGGCATACCACTCTGCTCACCAGCACGTCGGACGGGCGACATAGTCATCTCCAGCTGGAACAGGCTGTCACTATTGTGCACAAAGATCCTCAAACCAGACTGACCGACTGAAGTAGCGATGCTGTTGGTTTCTGTCAATCCGTATCTAGAATGGTCCGCTCAACAATTTCATTGACTCGACTTGATGCTTGAACCATACCCTTGCGACCTGCGACAGATTGGTTGAGTAACACAACGCGCGAGGAAGGATAAGACAGACAAGGTCACATTGGGGAAAGCGCGGCGCGCTCGAGTCGTAAAAATGCTAGCAGCTGGGGCACCACCAAACGTCAACGAGTCGAGGTCATATCCTTTCAAAGCACTCTCTATGAGATCGGCGGCCATTGACGGAACTCTAGGATTGATGGAAATCAGGGCACATCCGCCGAGGTGAAAGGACCCTCCGCACCCTCCTGCAGATGTCAATCTCTCTTGCTTGATTAATCGTGCAGCTTCTGCTGGATTCCACTTCCGAATGAGCGTAATTTTACCCCCCGCAAGGGAAGTGGTCAATGTCAGTGATGACATCTAGGTGCACGCATGAATGGATGTAAGGAAGACATCGTTCAATTTGAACTCACCCCAGTAACATGGAAAAGGGGAACGGCTATCAGGACCCCCGGTTGAGGGTCTTCTGGCGACGGAACAGGTATCTCTTCGCCTCGTCTCAACACGGCTCGACGCCTGGCGACCAGTGTCTGGAATGGTTATCAGCCGGACCTCGACAGGATTATGAGTCTACGGCGTACGTTTAGAGCGTTGGTGAGAAATTGGCGGTGCGTGCTGAGAACGCCCTCTTTAAAAGGGTTGGAGCCACAAGATACAGCGTAAAATGGGTGAACATACTTGGCAAACCTGTCGTTCCACTAGTGAAAAAGATGACCGCATTATCCTCCGGAACGAGTTCAGGGTCGTGTTTCAATATCTGCGTCGAGTCTCCTTTGTAATTCTTCAAGACGGTCTCCCATCGCTGCATCCCTTTCCAGTGTCCTTTGCCTTCGGAACTTTCAATTACTACAACCCCTGTCGCACCAGCTTCTGCTGTTAATTTCTTGACTACAGGCTCCAAACGATCCGCTCGCTCGGAGTCGAGGATAATGAGCTTGCATTGAGTGTTGACTAGGCAGTGAACCAGAGGAGCGGTTGGAAGCCACCTGAATAAAAATTTAACATCGGCGGAACAAGACTGTAAGGAGGACTGACGCATTTGCGAGCACCGGGACAGCACCAATAAGGTCTGGAGGGTTCGTGAGGTTACTCTGCGTGCTAGACGCCAACGAAACTGACGACAAGCCCAAAAAGCAACTAGGTATTCTGGATAGTTGCGAGAACAAATTCCAACTCTATCGCCTAGGTCAGTGCAATCAGCTCGACGGCCGCAAGCAGTAGAGTATGAGCTACCTTTCTTAACGCCATAAATTTTGCTGTATATGGAAGCCGCCCTCAAAGACGAAGTAAATACTTGTTTATAACTGAGGCCAGGAGATTAGCAGAAAACAAGGGCAGATGGCTAAACTAACGTATATCGTTGGTTCTCGAAGACGACGTATAGTTTGTCCTGCGAAAGGTTGCGAAATTGATTGCATGCTGGTAAGACACAGGGAAACGCACGCCATGCAAGTCCGAACACCAGAGCCAAAAGGTTCGCGCACTGGGCCATTGGTTCTTGTACACCCTGCGTAAGACTCCGGATAAATAATGCGCTCAGCTAGGTCCGTTCGGAACGTGCCTATGAACCCGCCCGTCTATGAGACGTGTCTCGAGCTCGTGCACGGAACCAGGCGCACAGAGAAGCGCTTCAACTAGAATACAAGAATACAGCCATCCGATGAGCAAATGCAAGTGAAATGCACACCTTCGGCAAGGGTTCGTTGAGGGCGCCAGTCGGACATGAGGGGAATTTCAGACCTGTCAAGTCCCGAGCCATGTTTTGAGTGGTTCTCGGGTGCTATAAATCGGTTCGGCAAGTTGCTTTAACCGTGGGCGACGCGTGATCGCGACTGATGGACCCGCGACGCGCGTCGTCTAATCCACCAGCATCATCATGGCCGACTTGGGCTCACTCTTCGAAAATTCCCTCCAGAATACCCATGATTTAGAGGCTCTCCGTGAACGCATTGCCCAAATTGTATCCGACAGCCTGGCTCGCGGGGAGGATCCCGGCGCGAACCAACTTACTCCGGAGTAGGTTCCACCGTGAACCACTGCCCTGTTTGCCTCAACATCTACCAGACAGATCCGCAACCTCATATCTGGCCTACCCCGACTGACCGAGGAGCAAATCCGCGATTTCGGAGACCATGGTGAGCTGCCCGGCGCTGTCAATGAAACTTCCGCTAATCAGTCTCCAGATGCTCTATGTCCCATATGTTACACCCCCTTTGCAGCCATCCTTGCCGAGGAGGAAACGGCACTCGCTATGGACTCGCCCGCTTACCCCGCCGACCAGCTTGGCGTAACCAAGCTCGGGGAGACCTGGCAGTGCGGCCATCTGTTTTGTCGCAGAGAGTTCGCAACATCAACTTTGAAACCCACAATGTTCATATTACTCACCATCTTTCTTCAGCATCTCCAAATGGATCCGCGGGGGGGTATGTCGTTTGTTTATCTCACTACGGATTTGCTGAGCCGTAACTTAGCACGGATCGTGCCCGATGTGCCGCCGCTCGCTTGCAGAATCTACTACCACTGGTGCAACCCAAGAGGCGTCTGGACCGACTACGAGCCCGGGCGACGAGGAGTTATTGACTCAGATTCGGGCTCACATGGAAGAGCTGTACAGTCAGGGCGCCGTCGCGTACGTCGACCACGAAGGCGACTTCCGAGGGTTTGGGGAACCCCTGTACACACCGGCGGCAGGGTACGACGACGACCGTAGCGAGTTTGCTGGTATGTACTCCTGAAGGAGAATTTGTGAGAACGAGTGCACATTGGATGGCCATAACAAGAGCGATTGTATAGGTACATAGCTAACTAAAGCTACGACAGACTGTGCGACAGCATATATCCTTAAAATATTTTAGTAACATACGTAGTGGGAGATGATGTCCGGGATGTGAGGGTATGGAAATGCGGCGCGCTCGATGGCGCTTAGTTTCTTCGGCAGCATCTGAACAGATTGCGCTTGAAGAAGTAGAACAGACACTGGGGCCGAATCAGTATTAAAGAAGGGAGGGTGAAAAGAGAATAGACTCACCCCTGTGAATCGAACGAGGGCCAAGCCGAACGTCGAATACAGAATGAAGGCAAAGTAGGTGTTCTGCCTCTGAATCAACTTCTCTTCGTCGAGCTCCTCATTGGGGTTCGGCAACCCGTTTATATTCTCGATGGCAATGGCGAGGGCAGCGTTTGACAGCATCCAGGCGGCAACGAGACGAGTACGGAATGTTTCTGCAGAGGATTAGACGACTGCCAAAGGAATCGGCGGAAAGACTAACTGTTCTCGTCATCCATTGTCGGCTTTTCCGGAACCTCTTTGACGTTTAGCTTGGTGATCGCACGAGTAACAGTTTCTTTGAAGGCCGCATCGACGGTCTCCTGGTTATTGGCGGTATCCTCCACCACCGCTACCGCCTCGGTATCATGCTTCTTGGACGAAACAGAGGGCAGGGCCTCCGCCTTGTCACTACCCTTCGTACCCCACGAAACCTAATAGGGAGAGGTTGAGAGACCGACACAGACGGACATCATTGCAGCCATACATCGTGCAAGTTACAGAAAGCATAGACGTTGAGGACATTGGTGAAGCTTGGTGCGAGACCTGGCGGAGATTGAATACAGCCGCGATAAGACACTCGAGGCGACACTCACAAAGGTAAGGGAAGAAGGACGTGAACAGATGCCACGGGTCGCGCTACAAATAATCAATGGGACGAAAACAGTCGCCCAAAAAGAACTCACATATAAGAACGACGCGATAAAGTAAATGCCTGAAAGGAAATAAGCTCAAAACATACATGGGGCATCCAAAAATTAAATACCGAATGTTGACACCATCGCAGCAATCAAGGCACCGACAGGCGGCTTGAAAAAGGTAGCGATGACCTGGGACGTCGTCTTGTTCGCCAGCTCGTTGGGGATGTTCTGTTAAATTAGGTCAGGAAAGATCAACGATACAGTAGAGGGTCAGACATACGGCGAAGGCCTTGCCCGTAAGCCAGAATGAGCACACCAAGAGATAAACTGCAAGGAACGCGTAGACCCATAGAGTTATGGTATACGCCATTCGTTCACCCTTGGGTCGATTGCCGAGGGCGAGGACAAATTGTAATGCCAGGAATGACAGGTATATCCATTTAAATCCGTTGTTAACCCAGTGAGTCTGTCATCAAGCGTTATTCAGGAAGACGAGAAAGAAAGCGATGGAAACATACAATTGTTGCCGTGCCGAAAATGATAATGTTTTGCGTGGGAAGAAGCTCAATGATGATGCTGAACGTAAGCCAGATGTTGGCGAGGGCAAACCAGGAAAAGATGAGAGAGAAGATGTTATACTATCGTTTTTGAGCCGCGAGTCAGCGTGAGTAAAATCTGAGGACGCACTAGGGCCTGGATGTGGAGGAAGAACATGCGGAAGATACCATGACCGGATTTGTAGAACATGAAAAAGTTGACCAGTGCATAAACAGACGCCGCAAAAGAACCGTTGAGCCAGCGCCGACGCTGACCGATGAGCTCGACAGCCGTCTCAGGAACATCGGTTTCGGCTTTGCTGGGTTTCACGTATGTGAGCGTCCAGCGGTCTCCCGCCTTCGCTACCAGCTCGAAACAGAGGATACGATCCTCGGCCAAGAACATGTTCTTCGTGAAGATGTTCATGCCGTAGATACCCTTTTGCCCGAGTCGGTCCGCCAACGAGTGGTCTCCGTGGAAGTATTGCTCGAGCGGACGTCCCAGAATGGCGCGATAGCGGTACGCCGAAAAGGCACCAGGTAGCACGGAAACATAGCCGAAGCTACTCTCCAGGGGCTTGTCTGTCGGCGCGTCAATATAGAGCGACTACAGCGATAACCACGGAACGTACCCAAGATGTTGGACATCTTGTACTCAAAGTTCTGGGCGGCAACCAGGGGATTGAGCAGCTTCCTGCCGCCCTTGATCATGGCGTGGATCTCACCACAGCATCCACCGAGATGGGGGTCGTTGTAGAAGGCCTCCCAAAGGTAGTAGATGGACTTGTGGCCCGGTTTTGTTCCCGCGTCAATCAGTACACACGTCTCGGGCTACCAAATCACATTAGTACAAGCACCGGAAGACGCGGGAGAAACGCATGCCTGGAGTATCTTGCCGATGGCATTGAAAAGCCAACGGTGAGAGTTGATCTTCTTTTGATTTTTCGCTTTGAGAACGAAAATGATCTGCACGGGTACGAGGTTGTTGGCGTCGCCGCTTTGCGGGAGTACGAGCTGGGGCGTGGCGTCGATTGACAGTTGAGTCGTGTACTGTGTGCACGTGTCAGCAAGGAGTCTCGAAGCAAGAAGGTAAGGGCATGCCTCGAAGATGTGGGCGACGGTTTCCTTTGAATCGAGATCCTTCTTCATGATACCGTCCTGATAGACACCGACGGTGGCGAGGATATCAAGGACGCTCTTGTCCATAGCCTCGAGACCGTCGACGATGAGAGCCACGACAATTTTTTGCCATCCGGGGGTACCTTCCTCCGCAGTACGACGCCAGAACTTGGATTGCTTGGTTTTGCAGATGTCGCGAATGTTGAGCATGACGCCATGGAGCGTGCGGGCATAAAGAGTCTTATCCTCGTTGTAAGAAGTGACGGCGATGAGCAGTTCCGTGTCGCGGTTGTATAATTTGGTACGCAGAGAGTAACCTGTCGCACGCGATATTAGCACATGAATCAATGCAAGAGCGCATCTCAGTACCGTTTTCCTGGGTAAAAAAGTCGGGGTCGACGGTCGCCGCGGTGTATCGCATGTGGCTAAATACGGATGAGTCGGGAGGCGGGCAGGCGGATCAGCTGAAGAAGACTGACGAGAACTCGGTGGTGCTTGACTCCCGGTAGACGGGCTCGATGGCGCTGTAAATTGCGGTGGGCACTGGGTACTCGGCAATAAAATTGCCCTCTGTGAGCTTGATTTTTCGGGTTACACCACGGTCGCGCTTGATGGTCTGGCGACGGCGCCAGGCACTGTCAACACCATTCGTAGAGGTGGATACGACGGACTCGGGACGACCGTACGGGTCCCCGTAGGCGTTAGGATCAACTGGACTGCGGACGGACGGATCGGCTGAATATTCATGACTGCGAGTGACAGCAAACGCACCCTGGGGGATAGAAGCCACCGGTGAAGCCAGGCTGGCCTGCGGCCAAGGGCTGCTTTTCGACGTAGTCGTCGTCCTCGTACTGGTCGTGGTGGAACTGGTCCTGGTGAAAGTCCTGGGGCAACGAGGTAGTGCTCTCGTAGGGGGCGGGCTGGGGGTGACGGGTGCCGTCAGCGAAGGGGTCGCCGTAGGTGCTCATGATGAAGCGCGAGGTTGTGGTGGTTGGAGAAGAAGGCACGTTGTAACTTTATCCACTTTTGTTGCGCTGCAACAGAAGGCGGTGACACAAACTGACTGCACTGCCCTAAAGTGAAACTGAACGCCAACTGGGCGCCCGACATGTCCTTCATTATGTACACATCCCCAAATTAAATCTTGTCCCGGTTCATAATGTTCATTGCTTTCCACATGAAAATGAAAATATCTTCCGGCAACCGGTTCCCTCTCACCCACAACCATGTCTGTTATTCTCTATCGGTGAGCTTTCTCTCTTTTGAAAGCTGCAGGACGCTCATAGTACCAGCTACGACGCATCACCGTTCAGTGTAAAGGTAAGGGTTCTACCCTGTAAGCCTCTAGGATCGCCCACTTCTAAAAATACTTAGGTGGACAATGTTCTCCTGCTGAAGAAGATCCCCCACGAAAAAGTCAATGTAAGTTCGAGTTGACTTGTATTCCCCCCGCGCCCATGAACTGTTCGGCGATAGGTTGCGAGCATCCTTCCGCGCCCTGAAATTACCGACCTTCTTGGCGTCACCTACCGCAAAATCCCGTTGCTAGCAATCGGCAACGACATTTATTGCGATACCAGGTAAGGGGCCGTGCGCAATGCTGTCCCGGCCGAAATTCACCCCCGCAGTCTCATCGCTTCCGCCCTGGAACGACGCTTCCCGACCGCGCAGGGCTATGGAACTCTTTTTCCGAATAGGAAACACGGAGGGGACGCCGACACAGGTCTCATCAAGGTTTTGAATTGCCTCTGGCGCAGTCCGGTCGTAGTTAACTCGCCGTCCAGGCTTTTGCGAAACATTGGGCCGACACTATTCTGTTCCCTCTGGCCCCGGCTCTTCTCCCCTGGGAGAAATTCCCGCCCGCGTTCGTCAAGGACAGAACCACGGTTCGTTCAGCTGTAACACGACACCGCTTCCTGTTGACAAAAGGTAGCTTTCTGGACCTATCAATGTGGAAGCCATAGTCGCGTCGCGCGGAAGAGCTCTCTCGCTGCTTTCCACTCACTTAGTGAGTCCTCGCGCTCCTAAATCAATCCCTACTAAGACCACACGCCCAGTCACTTGTGGAAGAACAAGCAAGTTGTTTCATCACCCTCGCGCTGCGTCTATTAATCTTTCTCCAGTTGGCCGATGGACGAGAGTGGCTATTCGACACGGAACTGCCGTCCCTGGCAGACATCTCTGTTCACTTTGTGTACGCATGGATCAAACCCTTCCGCGGCGTCGAAACCCTGCTCGACCCTAAAACGTTCCCGAAATCTTCAGAGGTGAGACATCGAGTTGATATCGTACACTTTGTTCTAACCGGCATGTAGTGGCTTGCGCGTATGACGACTTACCTTGGGCGCCTCAAGCTGAACCACGCTGCGGTGCCAAAAATCACCGGCAAGGATGCGGCGGCGCGTATTGTCGCTGCTTCGTTCGAACCGTACGATGTCGTAGGTTTCGACGCCCGCGAAGGCGCGCGTCTGGGACTAAAAGCCGGCGATGAGGTCTCGATTGCCCCGGACGATACCGGTTAGTCGTGATCACCTTTTTACCTGCCAGCAGCTAAAATGCAACAGGTAAGAACTTTGGAACCACCGGGAAGTTGGTGAGCCTCAACCGCGAAGAATTTGTAATTGAGGTGAAGGGTAGTGAAGGGCTTGTGCGCTGCCATTTACCGCGTGTCATGTTTACCGCGCGACTGGTTTCCAAGTCCAAATTGTAGATGTCATGTATTATTTCTCAATATTTCTGTACCAGAGTCCAAGATGTGCCATGATCAAAGTTTGCGAAATAGAACGAATACCAGAACCTTTATAACCACCTAAGCCGATCTATGGCTTGCTATGTGTTCATGTGTGTGGTACAGTAGAACTCATGGGAAAAGCTTTCGGCATCGGACGTCTCCGGATCACTGGCTCTCAACTTTTTTATCTTTCAGCTCGCGTCTCGCTTTTCGATGGCCATTCGATTGTTCGCGTCTTTGGCAAGAACGACTCCCAAGATAAACCCCTCACGGCCAGATCCCGAGCCGGCCATACAACTCGTCATGCATCTTCTCAAAAAGCACTCGCCAGTCGGACTGGCCACGGCGGAAATATTCAACGAAGGCTTAATACTGCAGCCGCCTGGTCCGCCAGCACCTCTCCCTCCCCCGCGCTTCCGTACCAAAAAGGGGAGAATACACATACCCATGGAACAGGCACTTGACCACCCACTACGGTCCGTACAGTGAGTCTGTTCGTATTCACGCAATGCAAACCCACACCCACACTGCCGCGCTTTTAGCTATCTCAAAAGTGTTATACTCCCGCAACTTGTACATAGAAAATGGATCGAAAAGAAGTTTGTCACCGCGGAGCTGGTCGCGCTGAGCGTGCCAGAGCGCGAGCGGTTCGTGACCGCGTTGTCTGCTTCAGAGCGCGCGTCCGTTCTGCAGGGCAAAGAGCCGAGCGCAGCGCGCCCCAGGGCATGGCGCTGGTGTCTGTGGGGAGTGGAGCCGGTGGCTTCGACGCGACCCTTCATTAGGCGACAAACACCCTGACCCGCAGACGAGCGTGTCGATGCGGGTCACTCAAAAACCGCCTCGCATGGCGATAATCCAGTATTATTTTGTAATAATCATGTCCCCACTATCGGCTACCGGTGCCCATACACCTCCGCGCATCGTTCCTCGAAGGCGTTGACCATGAGCTTCGACACTTGGCCAAAGAAGGATGACGAAATCGCCGCGTGGATGGGGCTGGCGAACGCGAATGCTAGGTCGAGGCTTACTAGAGTAGCGGCGGTAGCGGTAGAATCATTCGGCGGAATAGTACTTGGAAGAGCAGACGATCGCCCGGATGATAACAGACCTCTCTCTGGGATTGGCTGAAAGCGCCAGGTCGTCGTTAGCTCCTTGAAAAGCGGGGTGGAAGACGACGCGACTGCCTTGGATGAGTGAGTTTTGTGGAGGGAAACGACGCGTTGTTGGGCGTACCTGAACGGATTCTAGTGGTATACAGGTCACTTTGCTCACATAGCTTTCTTTGAGAGCCAGGAACTGAACCGTTAGCTCCGCGTCGAGGACGATTGGTATTCGCGCTTCGTCAGTGGTGCTGAGAACACGCGATGCAGAACAGAAGGGTATGAAGTGTTGGTAAGATCCGACATCCGACACGACTTGGTAGAGTTGTTGGCGCGTGTACCTTGAAGAATTGAAGGCATCAGGACGATGGCGCGCTGCGCGCGGTCGACGCACGGGAGAGTTTTTTGCTCGTGGTAGGTCTGGAGATCGGTTGCGCCAGGGAGTAGATTGGAGAAATCGGGCAGCGAGAATAGGCGTCTACGGCAAAGAGCCTGAGCAACTCGAAATCGCGAAACGTGAAGCATTTCAGTCCCGGCAACTCCCGGTACGTATCAGAAATTGAATGATTGCCGGACGCGAGCCGTACAACGTCGTGGGTTTCGACGAGTGCGAAGGTACACGTCTGGGGTTGAAGGCTGAGGACAAGGTCTCAGATCTCAGTCGGCGCAGACGCAGTCGATATGTTTATTACCTTTCAATTTCCTCAAATGGATGCTCATGACTCTGTTTCCGGGTAAGGACTTTCGTGCCACGCTCATTGCGCTCAATCGTAAAGAATTCGTCAAGGGAGCGTTGGACTCTTGCGCTGCCATTTTTCATGCCTATCTTTTAACGCAGCACCCGTTTCCTAATGTAATTAGATGTAAATGATCAAGGATGCTTGGTGCCCGTGGCTCTAAAATACACATCGAACCTGTGTAAATCATAACCTGCACGAAGGTTCTCAACTCGAACGCAATTCGGAATCACGAAGCATCTCAAGTGGTAGCAAAAATATACATAGACATCGTGCTTCGTAGGGGATTTAACCCATGAAATCAGCATTCTCGGGACATTCTCTGGCGATCTGAAAACCGCTTAGTCAAGAGCCTTGGAAAAACTGGAATGAGACGTACATGGCCTTCCTGTTGGCACTTGTAACAAGTTTTGCTCTTGTTCATTCCGGCAGGACCGGTTGGCACTGAAGAATCCATGATCGTTCCAGCAGCGGCAAGGCAGTCCCTGAGAGAATGTCAACGACGCAAAACACAACAGTAGAAATCAAGTACTTGGCCATATGGTTGGGGCCGCCGCATCGATAGCACTTAACCGGGGGCAACGTAGACGTGTTAAGAGCGCGACCAAGCGGCGCAGGTCGGGGTGCAAAAGCAGGAGCGCCCATGGCGCCCATAGTACCGCTCGGGCAAGTGCGAGCAATATGTCCGAAACGACCGCAATTCTACCCCAGCCTCAGCACGCACGCGCACGCACACTCCACACCACTCACGTAGCACTTCTGCCCTCCGCCTCCACCCGCCTGCTGCTGGATCCTCAAGCTAGGGCATTCCGCTGCGCGTAGAGTCAGTTCTGCGCGGCGAGTAACGGGAAAACAAGAGTTAAAAACCTTGAATGTGCCCGACTCCACCGCAAGAATAGCACTGCTTGGCAGACGCAGTGCGTGGAGATGGGCACGCAGAGGATTCATGACCAGGCTGTCGGCAGTTATAACAGAGACGCTGGTCCGAAGAGCAGCTCTCAGCAATATGGCCGACTAAAAGACGATGAGCTTAGGAGGAGTTTTTTTTTTCGTCGGCACCTACGATTTCCACACTTGAAGCAGCCTTTCCTACTGAACTGATACGCCATTCTCAGATCCTAACTTCTGCACCTCGTCGGAAATACACAACTCGGCCAGGGCAAGCAACACGTACCTCACTTCTCCCTCTCCTCCTCCAAAAAGATGAAGATGATGTGGTCGGTGGATAACTTGTGACAGCACAGGTTTATCTTGGTAAGCGCCTTCACCCGACGTCAGTGACGCGGATCTTCCGGTCTGACCGGCTGTCTCCAGCCGCGCGCGCGCTTGAAGTTGCCGTTTTCACTGTTGAATAGCGCTCAGCCTCCGTCTTTCAGTCCGGCGCACAGATCCAGCGGTCTTCTCTGACGCTCGTCATCCTTTCACCAAGCCCTGTAACGAGCGAATGAACTAGTGTGGGTGTAAAACATGGGAGACTTCCGGTGGATCGCGGCTTGTTCAGTGGAAAACTATTTGTGCTATCTGCGCCGCTGAACAGCAGAGCGCGCGATTCGTGTCGGGCTTTGATTCCTTTCGCCGTGGCCAGGAGATGACCAGATAAGATAACCGCGACGGAAATGATTTCCGTTTTCGTATTATAAAATGACTAAGTATCTCAGGGACCGTGGTTTCTTGACCGTTTCTTCCTTCCCCCACTTCGCTCATTCACCAGTCAATTGTTTCAATGGCGTTCCTCAAGCCCGAAGCCATTGACCTTTCCCATCATTTATCAGGCACAATTCCTACGGTGTCTTTATGTCGGATCGTGAATATTGACCCAGTTATCAGACCTTGCGAAGGCTCGCCATCTTTCTCCGCTAAAGGGTAACATTCTTTCGTTGCTGGTTTTCAATTGGCTCAAATCCCACAGGCTTGCAGAAATAACTGGGGTCGACCCGGCATCATCAGTCTTGCAGGAGGTTAGCTTCACGGTGGTCGCTTGTATGCGTCTGCTATTCTTACTTCTTCTTCGCAAAGGGTTTACAAGTTCCCCGCCTATTTTCCTTTCTTCGGACATATCCGCCAACGTTCGTCTCAGACAGACAATGAAGACAATCGCTTTTATAACGCATTTAGATATTGGTTTTCCAACTCCTTTCCCGTTGAGCGCAAACAAGAAGAGTCCTCTTTTTCCTGGCTCTGGAAGCTCCTTTGGCGCAGACAAGGAAAAGACGACCCCGTGACTGTTCCCAGTATCCAGTTCGTCCTGAGGACATCAACCTAGCAACTGTGCGGGATTTCTACGCCTTAAACATCTTTTTTGAATGACTGCACTAGGCTCTCCAATATGGTATGCCTTTTCTTTGTATTCTGTCTAGTTTCAATCAACGAGGAAAGGGATGTCGTCT
>JARKIB010000782.1:0-27493 GCA_029378385.1 Mycena metata | reverse complement strand
TTGACTGTACTATCTTCGGTGAACTTACGTCGTTGCAGATCTTGCAAACCAACATAACTATGGGGCCGAATATTCTCGGAAATCCCTACCATATTTCGGTCACGCGTGTGGGAATGACGAAGAATCTCGACGCCCGGTTCGACGAAGTGAGGGACGAAATAATATGCACCTTCGACGACCACCTTAAAGTCGAGGGCAATGGTGAGCGCCTTGTGACCAAAGTATGCTCGTTTTTACTTTTCTCGAAAGAGTGGAAAGCAATACCTGCCCAAGCCACAGTCATGCAAGTTATTGCCGGACTGGCAATAGACTCTTCGTCGGATTGCCTCTATGTCAGTGGCCGTAACATTTTCTCAAATAGTCATACTCAATTTATTTTTATGCAGGCCGGAACGTCGATTACCTCAATCTCAATTTCGACTTTACAATTAGTGTTGTGATGGCCGCTCAAATGATCAATATATTACCCGGGTTCCTCAGACCGTAAGCCATAATTCCTAGTTATATGTTTTTTGGCCTTATTTTCCCAGTATTCTCGGACCATGGATGTCACCCCTCCCCAAGTACCTCCGGCGTGCTAATCAGCATCTCGGTGTTCTCGTCACAGAGCGGTTGCAAATGGAGGAAGAACAGGGTAATGCCTACCCAGGTCGACCGGTCTGTTTCATTTACCTTTCTTTGTTCTGCCCCTTGTAATTCCTTTCAGAACGATCTAATTAGCTGGCTTCTGGATATAGCCGAAGGCGAAGAGCGTACCGTCCCCGCCCTTGTCCAGCGTATCCTTGTGATCAATTTCGGCGCTGTTCACACATCGGCTAATGTTTGTGTCCGCGTTATGTGTCGGGCTACGCTCACCATCTTTTCAGACATTTACTCATGCCCTATTCAATCTTGCCGCGTTCCCGGCGTCCGTGCCAGAAATGCGAGAGGAAGTCGATCGAATCGTGAAAGAGGAGGGGTGGTCAAAAGTCTCAGTCGCTAAAATGCACAAGGTGACAGCTTTTTGCGCGAATCTCAGCGATACAGCGGCAACAGTATCAGTACGTGGTTCGTTCCCCTTCTGTCACTCGACTTACATTGCACATTACTAGCCTCAATGGGTCGTAAAGTCGTCAAGCCCGGCGGTTTCACTTTCTCCGATGGTACAACCGTCCCAGAGGGATGTTTCGTGAATGTTGCCGTGGGTCCCACCCACAGCAATCCAGGTCAATACTTTATATTCCGTGTGCGACGTCTCCTCTGACCTGACGACGGATAGATGTATATGAAAATCCGACGAGTTCGACGCCTTTCGGTTCTATCGCATGGCGAACCGAAGACGAAGAAGAGTCCGCTGAGATACCAATTTTCTGCTACTAACCTGGATTATCTCTCTGGGGGTCATGGGAGGCACGCATGTCCTGGTCGATTCTTCGCATCGACGAGCCTCAAAACGATGCTTGCTCACATCCTGGTCAATTATGACGTGAAACTCGAAGATGAGGCCGCCGGGCAACCGCCCAATATGTGGTTCGCCGCGATATGCATACCCAACGCCACAGCCAAAGTTATGTTCCGGAAACGACAGACTGTTTGAAGCAGGTTTTTTAAAAGAAAACCGGAACTCTGATCGTTGTATGTGTGCTCTAAATACTAGCTAGATCCGATACCGCTAAAATACCCAATATCACTGATGATTTATACCCAGTGCTGAGTCGAGACGGACTGTGTTCAAATCTTCTCAATGCTCATGTTTGGGAATCTTCTGCGCAGTCCCTGCAAAACCTGCGACCATCGTGCAGGTTGATAGGAATAAATGGTACACCCAAGTTGAATGACCCAACGAGGTGTAATTAATATCTAGTTCACGTCTAGTTTGGTTAGAGTGGCTTCGACCTTTTTGGACCCCGCCATCAGATATCGCTGATCGTCATGGATCTTGATCAGAAAGTTCACAATCAAGAATCCGTGATTTCGCATACCCCCCTATGTATGAGAGTCTCGATACCCTTTCACAGACAGACCGGCTCCAGTCTAGATTTCGCATTTCAGCCGCCCTGGAAAGCAGCAATCGAAACCGAACCGGATTTCTCCGCGACGCCGTGCCTAAAGACCGATCTTGATCTCCACACTTTGATGTGGATATTTTGGAATTTCATCCATATGTTATATAGGTCAGGCCACCCCAAAATGCCCCTTGCCGGTTATGGACGACCCAAACTTCAAGAAACTCGCCTATGGCCTCGCAGGCATCGTCGGGGCATATGCAATCACCAGGGCTTTGTCGGGACCAAACGTACGCGAACTATTGCTCTGCGGCTTCCCGCGACTAAATCAACTTTAGTTGAGCGGAGTTCCATCGCTTGGCTCGTCAAACGCGATTCTATCGTTTCGAGAGGTTTTCCGTTACATTTTCGGCGCTAAAGAGTTGGAACCAACCTGCTAGCGATGTGGCCGGCGAACTGAACTATTGCAGGTTGTGCGATGAGGGATACAAGAAGTACCCTAACGGGATCTTCAAGGTACCCAGCGTTGACCGTTGGAACGTCATGGCTACCGGCCGTGCGCTCATGGATGAGATTGCGAACGCACCGGAGAGCGAGCTCTCATTTTACGAGTCGATTAACGAGGTGAGTTTCTGTTTTTCATGCAGATAGCATTGACCAATTATCCGGCTAGTTCCTCCAAACTGGCTACACCATGGGCTGGGGTATCGTGAAAGACACATACCACGCGAACGTCGTTCGGACATCGATGACTAGAAACCTCGGTGTTCTTTTCCCTGAGGTCCGTGACGAGATTATCGTGGCGTTCGAGGACGTGCTTCCGGTCCAAGGCAAAGGTTCGCCGCTTTCTGTGCCTGCATGAATCTTAAATTCCTTGCTCAATTATATCCGCACAGAGTGGTTGACCGTCCCGGCATTCGATACCATGATGCAGATCGTTTGCAGGACAAGTAACCGGCTGTTTGTTGGACTTCCTCTTTGTGGGTTCTGCACTTCCGTGTGCCTTGCCAAACTGACCGCTATCTAGGTCGCGATCCCGATTTTATCAAACTCAATGTCGACTACGCTATGGACGTGATTATTGCCGGGCAAATGATCAATATGTTACCGTACGAACCATCCTCCGTCTTTGTAATGCGTCCTAACTGAGCTTCCATAGCGCGTTCCTAAGACCGTGTGTAACGTTCCTTTCTTCCTGATCCTCAAAACGAGACCTTTTCTTAGAACCATTGGACCACTTTTATCTCCGAGGAAGAAAATCCTGCGCCGGGCCAGCAAGCACTTGACACCTGTGGTCGCCGAACGGTTACAGAAGGCAAACGAGCTGGGCGATAAGTACATGGATAAGCCGGTACGGTTTTTCTTCCTGGTGGAACGTCTTGGTTATACGCCACATTTATCATACAGAACGACCTCATCAGTTGGCTCATGGACGCTGCAGTGGGAGACGAACGCACTGTCCCTGCCCTCGTTCAGCGTGTTTTGTTCGTGAACTTTGCCGCCATACGCACATCCACCGACGTGAGTAACCTTGCAGAAATTTTTACGCCATTAACATTTAGCGCATAGACGTTTACCCATGTGCTTTATGATCTTGCTGCCTACCCGGACCATGTCGGACCATTGCGCGAAGAAGTTGAAAGTGTTGTGCAGAAGGAAGGGTGGACACGCGCCTCATTGAACCGGATGTATAAAGTGGACAGCTTTTTAAGCGAGTCTCAGCGGTTCCACGGCATTGGAACTCGTAGGATCACGTCTCTCTGCCAGTTTCCCTTCTAACTGCTGTACACAGTTTCACTTGGCCGTAAAGTCGTCAAACAAGACGGCTTCTCGTTTTCAAACGGTGTAACGCTGCCATACGGCTCGTACCTGCATTCGCCGATGTGGTCTGTTCACCACGACCCTGGTAACCCCTTTCCTCGGGATCCTTTCCTCGCTCATCTGGTTTCAGAAATTTATCCCAATCCAGAAGTCTTCGACGGCTTCCGATTCGCGACGTTACGCCATTCGGAGGAGGTCGGCTCGGCAAAGTTTCAGGTCATCACGACAAGTCTGGAGTACTTGCCATTCGGGCATGGACGGCACGCTTGCCCAGGTTCGTCTTCCGGTTGTCTTTGCATTTGAGTGAGCTGACTGATTGAGAATCTCTCTTCCTCGTGAGCAGGCAGATTCTTCGCAGCAGTAGTAAGTGTCCCCTGCCGTACACACGAGATGTTGCTGACGATTCGAGTAAAGGAACTTAAAGCGATGCTCGCGCATCTGGTGGTGAACTATGATGTGAAGTTTGTGAACGATGGCCCGCGTCCGCCAAACATGTATATGGCCTCCGCGTGCCTTCCTGATTCCGCAGCGAAGATCATGTTCCGGAAGAGGCAGGATTGATACTCATAGTAGCTGTTATGCCCTGTTCAGACCAGACTATTCAACACTTGCAGTCAACGACGTGCTTCCTTCCTAATTTAGGGTGTTGGCGTCGTGGCTTAATTGGGTAACGATAATTTTCCCAGGAGCACACACTTCGAAAACAACTAAACCATGAGTTTCCAAGTGCATCTAAGGTATATGGTGCCCAAGGGCGGTGTGGTGGGGCCTGGGCCACATCTAGTTGTTACACGCTTTCTCCGTCGATGTTGTGGGAAACCCCACAAGACGAAAAGTCAATCAAGGGTGTAGCGACTTCCCCGACACAGTGATTACTAGATACTCCGTTATGGCGAAGCCACTGATACATCGAATTCGTCGTACGCCGGAGGCGGAAGGTTGGCGGCATTGCTCGGCCCAGCAGAAGGTGCATCCCCCGACTGAGTCCTTAAACGTTCAACTTCCTCCGAAAGCTGGCGAACTTTTCTCCGTTCTCTCTCCATGCTTGCTGCCATTGTCTGAATGGCTGCCTCCAGACGTTCAGCGTCAAGCACAAGCTGATTCCGTTCCTCCTCCGAACGAGCCGCCTCTTCCCGGAGCTGTACGACAGTTTCCTGCACCTCCCTAGCCTCTACCCGAAGGCGGGCGTTCTCGCGAGCGAGATCCTCGTTTATCAACGTCTGGAGCTCCGAGTCTCCCCCGGACCACGGCAGCTGAGTCGTCGATTCACGCATCTCTTGCACTTGACCGTGGAGACGCTCGTTTTCTCGCACGAGGTCTTCATATTGGATACGCTGCGTTTCCACGTCTGAGCTGGACGTCTGGAGCTGCTGGAGTTCTTCCTTCATCTCCTGCATCGTCGTCCGCAAGCCCTCGTTCTCCTTTACGAGGACTTGATTCACAGCTTTGTGCGATGCGGGGTCGTCGTTGCTAGCTTGGAGCTCCTCAATGAACACCCTGAGGGATGCATTTTCTCTTGTGAGGTCCGTCAGTGCAGCAGCATGCGACTGCCGCAGTTGCGTGATCAACAGCTGCATCTCCTCGACCTGACGGGTCAATTGAGTAACAGTAGGATCAGAGGTCGTAGGAGAAGGCGAAAGAAATCCTGGTGGGCGAGTTAGAAAACGCGGCAACGGGAATCATAAGAACCACCGACCAACAGGTTGGGACGGCATCCAAAGCGACGATTTCTCCGTGTTGTTGAATTGGGAAGGTAGGGCTGGTTCTCGCAAGTACGACGACCGTCGTTGTAACATTTCCGTCCGCGAAAACCCCGGGTGTGGTTCAGGGTAGTATTCAGTTGACGGTCTCACTCCCCCACGATTGAGTATATTACGGGTCATGAATGGAGCTGAAGCAGATCCGGGGGAGGAATTACCTCGAGGTCGCTTATCTAATGGAGGACGCAACGAGGGACGAGACAATGCCGCGTCGTCGTGATCTGCATCGGGTTGCGAGTTCTCTTCATCTGACGATTGCAGTACATCCGCTGGGGCAGAAGCAGAGACTCCTTCCGAAGATTCAAGTCTGGAGATCAGGGCTTTGATCTTGGTGGAGGCGACTCTGGTTGGAGAGGTCAGATGTTCAGGTTTAGGTGGCTGCAAGGGACGAATGAGGGAACGCTCTGCGGTACGGTGGCTGAAGAACGCACCAACGGGGGCACGAGAATGCGAGACGAGGTGGGTCGCAAATCGGGACTGGACGAAGTCTGTGAAGCTGGGGCGGAGAGCCTCCTGGAGGATTCAAGTCTGGAGACGGTAGCTCTAATCTTAGGCGACGCTACTTTGCCCACAGTATCGGTTTTCGGAGACTGGAGTTGAAATGAGAGAGCAATTTGGTGCGGGACAGCAGACGAACGTACCAACGAGGGGCCAACACTACGCGACGAACTGGGTTGTGAATCCTCATCCGAAGATCGTACTGATAAAGGGGTAGAGAGCCTCCGCGAAGATTCGACTCTGGAGAAGGCAGCCTCGATTTTAGGTGAGACTCCTTTACTTGCGAGATTGTTGGGTTTCGGAGACTGTAGAGTTAAATGAGAAAGTGTGATTTGCCGCGCACCAGCAGGCAGGCTGACGTACCGGAGGGGGCACTACGGTTGGCGACGGAGTGGCCTCAACGTGATTTGCAGGCACGAGACCAGCCTTTCCCTCCTCGTCGTTTGTTTGGACGAGGAGCCATTCACCCTCGGTGCTAAAGACGAGAAGACTTTGTCCCTCAACCACGGAAAGCTCGCCTGGATCTGTGGCCGTGTAATCGTAGATGGCCTTGACGGTCGATGTGTGGTCTGCGGGTTTGACGTATGTGGTTGGAACGAGACCGACGGGGGTATTATCGTACTCGTATGGCTCGGCCTTGATTTTCACCCTCCACCAACTACACAAAAATGAGGTCGCGGGCCAATAAAAGCAGTGAAAGTAGTATACTCCGAGTTAACGCGTTCCTTGAGCAAGAGGAGTTGGCCCTTTTTGACGCTTATTTCCTCGTCTGCGCCGACTCCAGGGGCTGGCTCGTAGTTGTAAATGGCGACCAGAACCGCCAAATAGTGCTCAGATGTTTCCATCTTTTAGATCGTCGAAAAGGCTAATATGGGTCAGAGTAACCCGGGCGCGAGTATGGATGCACAGCGCTTCCGGGAGACCTTGCCTGCAACATGGATACGCGATGGCAAGAGCTGTTTGTGGGAAGTTGATCTCGGATTTTGCGGGCCGGTCAGCCGGGCACAAACTTCCAAACTGCAAACCTTTTTCGCTTGACGTCTTCAAAGTTCACGCAAGTTATAACCCTATTCAATGGAATGTACTCCTGGCCTGCAATTCATTCGGCCGACAAAACCACTCGCCACAGAACAAGAGGACCGAAGAAGAAAGATGCACAAATCGCCGCGCCAAATTATCCCGTCTTAGATCATGGCACCTTGGGTGCCGCGAGTTTACTGGAGGACAATGGACGTCTCGAGTGGAAACACATTGCCACAGCTCCTAAACGTTAGAAGTTTTTGTGGTGTTGCGCGATTTGTCTCACAAGAAGTAGAACCAGTCTATCTCAAAACCGGGAACGCGGTCACCGTTTTCCCTCCAACGCGTCCTCCCCCGCTCCAGATACCCAAAATTTCTATCCTCCAGCGTGCCGAGCAGGGAGTCAGTCCTCTCACCAACTCCTATATCACCGCTAAGATATGCATCTAGGCCAATTTCCTTCGGACATACTTTCCAGATATCGACATCGCGTCTGATTTACTCAGAGACCAACTTACTGAAGATGCAAAAGTCTTGCGCCAATTCGAGGATTTTGACCCTTACGTTGGCAATCAGCTGGAGGCAATTGTTCGCTCCGATTCCGCGTCTAAACAAACGGCGCTCCTGGCTTTTCCCATGGGCGAATTAAACCAGGATCTGAGTCGGTCGCTCCAGCATATTTATATAGAGACTGATTCTTTCCAGATATCTCTCCTCTGTTATTTTCAGAAAATGGGGGAGCCTCGCTACACCCGGCTGCGCAAGCCGTACGAACTTTCGATACTCCGATTCAGCAAATATCAGCTTCTAAGCCCAAGAGCAGTAGCCCCAGCAAACAGCAAGGTAAAAGCTATCACTATCTTTTTACTTGAAAAACTTGACGGTTTCCAGCGTTTCTGTCGGTCCGGACATTCGGTGCCACTGCGCTTTTCGACATCAAGTCTTCTGGCTTGAACGCAACAGCGACAAAGCTGGCTAGCCTAGTTTCTTCGGAGACGGGCGGCAAGCCCGTTGTAGATGTCAAAATTTCAACACTCCCCCTGGAAATGACTCTCGTCAACAATGAGGGCGCGGTATACAAATACGACGGCTCCAACAAGACGTTCGTGGGCTTCATCTTGTGGCTATCACTTTGTTCAGTTCCATACAGGCGAGTTGTTCGCGAGCCTCAAATCTCGTCCTCGATTTGGAGGCTAGAATTGACCGAGAACCCTGACACCTGTCTTTTGATGTCCACGGCCAGATTGCAGGAGCTGGATTTCAGGGTAATTTGGGTTTATTAGTCGTGAGCAGCCGCTAATTGGCGCTGTAGACCCAAAATTCGTCCTTGGATATCTATAACGCCGTTTCTAACGAAGTTCTGACTTCTGTTGAAGATTATCAGGCAGACCAACTGCTTCGTCTCTGCTCCACTAATCAAGTCTTCTGGATTGACCGCCGGAACACTGCACGGCCCTTGCTGGGGTTCAAGCACGGCCGCGCGTTTGATCGTTCTCTCAAAGCCGAAACCATTGCCTTTGAAAACAGTAAGTTTTTTCGGTACTTTATCGCTCTACACGTTCTCAGACTATTGCAGCGCATCTAACAACACTATCTTCCCGCAAAAACGGATTGCTTACAATATATGACATCTCACGTTCGCAAGACGGCATGGGTTCTGTACAAGCCCCCCCTTACTGTTTAACGACCTCTGGCAATGGACGTATTCAAACCGGGCATACCTTTTTTCGGCATCCTTTGGCG
The DNA here is from genome assembly GCA_029378385.1 of Mycena metata. Classification (NCBI taxonomy): domain Eukaryota; kingdom Fungi; phylum Basidiomycota; class Agaricomycetes; order Agaricales; family Mycenaceae; genus Mycena; species Mycena metata. The sequence goes on along the minus strand of JARKIB010000782.1, from coordinate 18,666 downwards.
CGCGCAGACTCGCCGATGGCTTTGTTTCGGCTCTCCGAATTGGGATCTATACGTGCATTCCAACTTGCTTTTACGGATGCTGGAGCGATACCCTTCCAGTGGTCGGTAGATGTTCAGCGTCTGGATAACGAATCGGGACACCCGCGAGAGGAACATAGTTCGTTTGGATCACCCGAACCCACCACGGTTGAAATGGTCCCAGCCTATGAACGTGAGCAGCATGGGGCTTGCGGTGTAGGGTGCTTATCTACTTCGTTGCAGATATATTTCATCAACGGGGCGATGCTGAAGAGGCTGCGGAATCCCTCTATGATTTGGTCGAAAAAGCTCCTTCATTCTGGCAAGAGTTGAATGAGCCAGTCGACCGTGTACTGACTACGTGAATATTTCCCCATATCACCCGATTCCCTAGCTGACTTGATTTCAGTTATGACCTCTTATTCCGCTCAGGGGATGAACCGAGCCACCCTACGCGAGCCGATTTCCTAGCAGAGAGCGTGATCAATTCTGCTCGAGGCTATCGTGCCGTTTCGCAAGGGCGAGTCTCCGCCGACTCTTTAAAGAAGCATGCGCCATGGAATCACGACCTCACCGACACGCTCGCCAAGTTCGATCCCGACATGTCCCCGGATATTCGCACAATCACAGAACGCTTGCGTCGGTGCGATTTGAGAGCCGATGAAGACCGGTCGGCTCCATCCCTGAGGCGCGAATCCGAAGCCCGAGAACAGCTTGCCCTTGATCTTACACTCGCCCGTCATATTTATTCTCCTCATCCATTTTCTGCCAAAGGGGACGCCACTGAGCTCGAGACAATGACGATGACTCTCTCCCTGAACGACGGGCCGTCTCCAGTTCGCTTTGGCTACCTTCGCCCGATTGCGAGCACTACGGCTAGCGACGAGGATGAAGAGAAAGACATGATTCCCCTCGGGGTGCGACTGCTCTTGAAAGACTGGGACGTCGGAACAGACCCGCGGGATTTTGCTTACAGAGATCCTTACGGTGATGCTTCTGAAGAGCCTGCTCCCGCACCCAATCGCAGGAAGGAACCCGCCGCGGACGCGCTGAAGGAACGTCCGACAGCGGATGCGCAGAGACCGCCGCTCGTTATAACCGCTACTTCCATCCACCAGTTTGATGGGGGCCGCGGGTTTCTGTCTCAAGACCCGAATCTGCAGCACCGGGCACCGCAGATCTCAGGTAGTCAACCTCTTTCAACGAATGCGAGACTTGAGGGCATATCTCAGGACTTTATGTCAAGCACACAAATTTTGCCGGGTGCGTATGGGGGACGGCCAGCGATGAAGAAGAAAGTGACGAAGAAACGGCTTGGGGGTTTCTAGCTGTATACATTGTATTATGTAGTTGTACATGGAATTTGCCCGACGAAAACCGTCGGTCAAACCTATTCGGGACTTACCGACATGCCGAGTTGCCGAGGCACGTGCACCCAACTGTACAGGCCGGGACCTGCCGACCAAATTGTTCTCCTTCTTCCACCCTCCCCGCTCCTTCAAGATGAGGTTAGTTCTTGGTCTGTCGTGCTCTCGTTCCCAAATGCTGACCCGAGGCCCTCCCCAGCCACCGTAAAGTCAGTTCTTCTTCGTCGTTCTTTGCCCAAGTATTGAATATTTTTTCAAGTTCGAAGCGCCTCGTCACGGTTCCCTGGGTTTCCTGCCCAGAAAGCGCGCCGCCCGCCACCGCGGCAAAGTCAAGTCCTTCCCCAAGGTGCGCCGCCCCGAATTCGTTACTGGATCGTTAAACAATTCCACACCGTTTCATTAGGATGACCCCAAGAAGCCTGTGCACTTGACTGCTGTCATGGGCTACAAGGCTGGTATGACCCACGTCGTCCGTGACCTTGACCGTCCGGGTTCCAGTGCGTATATTTTTCCCTGTGTGAATATGCCCTATTAACTGAGAACGCGCCCAGAAATGCACAAGAAGGAAGTCGTCGAGGCCGTCACCATCATTGAGACACCACCACTCATCGTCATCGGTGTCGTTGGCTACGTCGAGACTCCCCGTGGTCTGCGCACCCTCACCACCGTCTGGGCATCCCACCTCTCAGACGAAATCAAGCGGAGATTCTACAAGAACTGGTACCGCTCCAAGAAGAAGGCCTTCACCCGGTACGCCAAGAAGCACGCCGAGGACAACGGCAAGTCCGTCGCCCGCGAGCTCGAGCGTATCCGCAAATACTGCACGGTCGTCCGCGTTCTTGCCCACACCCAGATCCGCAAGACGGGTCTCTCCCAAAAGAAGGCTCACCTTATGGAGATTCAGGTCAACGGTGGCTCCATCCCCGACAAGGTCGAGTTCGCCCAGGGTCTATTCGAGAAGCCGATCGAGGTCGGCTCGGTGTTCGAGCAGGACGAGTGCGTCGACGTTATTGCCGTCACCAAGGGTCACGGATTCGAGGGCGTGACCCACCGATGGGGGACCAAGAAGCTGCCCCGGAAGACGCACAAGGGTCTCCGCAAGGTCGCTTGTATCGGCGCATGGCATCCGTCCAAGGTCATGTTCTCCGTGGCTCGTGCTGGTCAAAGTACGTGTATCTCCTTTGCTTCCGCGCCATATGTATTCACCTGCTTGTGTATAGACGGATACCACCACCGTACCGAGCTCAACAAGAAGATCTACCGCATTGGCTCTGCAACTGACGACGCTAACGCATCGACCGAGTCCGACGTGACCAAGAAACTCATCACGCCGATGGGTGGCTTCCCCCACTACGGTATCGTCAAGAACGACTTCCTGATGCTCAAGGGCTCCATTCCTGGTACCAAGAAGCGTGTCATCACCATCCGGAAATCCCTCATGGTGCACACTTCGCGTCGTGACCTCGAGAAGGTTACCCTAAAATTCATCGATACTTCGTCGAAATTCGGTGTACGGTTGTTTCTCATCCTTCCCGTTGCTGCCGCTCATTCTTTTTTTCTTTCCAGCACGGTGCGTTCCAGACGTTCGAGGAGAAGGCGGCTTTCCTGGGTGTCCTCAAGGTCAAGTCGACTTGATCTTCCGTACCATATGCATAGGCTTTGTTACTCCATTACCTCTCTTAGTCTATGTTATATGCACTGCTCGTTGGATATATGCACGCTCAAAATCTCGGTTCTCGACCGAATTGAATACTGGCGTTAGAACGTGATTACGTAAATCAACGCGCTTTAACAAAGCCAAGCAAAGAAAAGTTGTAGCTGTTTCGCGTGTCGACGTGAAGAAAATCCCAAGTGGCCCTTGGTTCAGCCGCGAAGGGAAGGGTTTCGCGTCAGGCTTGTGCGGATTATCCCTTCATTTCGTTTTCCTTGCTCAAATTTTGTTGCTTTTCTTCAGGATGAGTGCAGTTGATGATCAGAGCGTCTTCGCTGGGCACTGTCCTCTATCCAGCGCGCCTCGCTCATCAGACACTCTTGAAATCCAGATGGACCAAAGCCAACAATCTTTCCTCGCTTCCAGACGGCGGAGGGTTCCCGCACGAAAATTCCCGAACGAGCGACGATACTTCCAATGTCGAAAAACCCTCGGCGAGCTCTGGGGAGTCGCCACCTGGAGCAATACGCCGTCGTGCCCACCCTGCCGGCCATGCCCCCAAACCTACTGGCTTTCAGCTCCCAGACCCAGCCCCGGTGCGCCCTGTTCCGCGTCACTTCGTCAGAAGAACGAACCAGGCATACCCCGCTGGAAGATCGTGGCGGAAACTGCCCCTACCCGTTATACACCCAAAGGTGATCAAACACGGGCAGGCTTTCCTCGCCGGACGCGGCGAAGCGCCGTTTTACGACGATGCATTCGACGACCTGGATTTGACACTGCTGTTCGACCGCGAGCGGTTGGTACATCAGAATGTCGACCGAGTCGCGTGGCGGCGCGATCTCCTGCGCATCCTCGGCAACACCCAGTCGCATATCCAGGGCTGGATGGCGTATCAGGCCCTGCGTTCAGTCCCCTTTACGATCCCCCATCGGCACCTAAAGCGCCTCGTACGTCTCATATCCCGAGAAACTACCAAAACGCACACCCTCTTCCAACGCCTTCTCTCCGTGCTGACGTTGATCCACGACTCCGGGTGGCAAGTGGAGCTGTACCAGTGGAACGCGTTGATTGACAATGCGGGCAAGGGGTCGCGAAAAACGCGCGCGGATGATTTCAAACTCGCGTTCGACATGTTCACCGATATGGTGTCGTCCAAAACGCCGGGCCACGCGCTGACCGACGAGGAGGGGGGCTACAGCTTCGAGCGCGCAGTCACCGAAAATCCGCTGCCCGACATCGTTTCTTACACCACACTGATTAATCACGCTGCGAACGCGCGGAATAAGGGCTCCCTCGGACAGTCGACCTCCCTGTTGACCGCGTCGCGGATCCCCCCCAACAGAATCACACATCTGGTGCTTCTCAAATACTACTCGAACGCCAAAGATTTGGACGGCGTGCGCGCTAGTTTGTTGAGAATTCGCGAGCTGGGATTCGACCTCGGCCTCGACGGGCTCAACGCATGCATATGGGCGTTCTCTCACCATCACCGCTTGGACGTCGTGATGTCGATATACCGCATCCTCCGCCATAATCAGGTTCCGGAGACGCACGTCGGCGTCAACGACGTGCATTCGGTGAAGCGCGCGCTTTTGCAGGAAGGTATCGAGATCAACGTGAACATTATCCCCAACGAGGTCACCTACACCACCATAGTCCAGGTCATGGCGTACCATGGACACCTTAAAGCGGCCCTCTCCGCCTTTAGGGACATGCTCTCTTCGGACAACATCGAAATCGGCGCGTCCATGTATCGCGACGAGCATGGCAAGTTGAAACCCTCGCCATACTCGCCGACGCTTCCGATTTTCCGAGCCCTTTTCCTCGGCTTTCAGCGGCATGGTGAGGCGCCGTCTCGCACTAAAGATTCCCGCCCGGCCCAATCACAGCCCTGGGTGCTCGAAAGCCTCAGCGCGCTGTTCGAGGTTTTCCTCGCGCTCCCCGAATACATCCAACCCTCGACGTCCACGATCTACTGGGCCCTCGTGGCGTTTGACAAGACGAGCGGCGGCGACCAAGACTTGTTGCGCACCGTCTGGACGCGCATCGAGAGCCACTTTGTCGCTGCGAACTGGGGCTCCGAAGGCCATCGTCTGCAGCGCATTCGCCAGAGCCTCTTTGACCCCTCATTCCCCGAATTGAACTCTAGAAGATCTCGACGCTAGGGTCGGTTTGGTGGTGATATTACAGAGATACTCTACAAACTAGTTTGTGTCCCAGAAATTAAATGTCGGTCTGCTGTTCCCTCCACTCTATATACTCGTCCCACCCGACCACGCACATCTTGGACTGGTATCTGCGCAGCTTGACGCTCCTCCGCAGGTCCTCCGTGATCGAGCCGGTCCACCCCGCCTTCTGGATCGCGCTGTCGACGGCCTCGATCCTGTCCCACCCTTGCTCGGGGATGACATCGGGGAGGTACGTCGCGGAGAACGTCTGGCGCGAGGTCACGCGCGGGAGGTATGTTGAGGACGAGAGCGGCGACGGCGCGCCCGAGTCGGATGTATTAGCGAGGAGCGACGGGTGCGCGAAGGTGATCGAGATCCCATGGACGCCGACCGTCCAGTCCAGATACGACGCGGCGTCCTCAAAGTCCGTCAGGAGGGAGATGCTGTGTGGGATACGCACTCGGAAAGGGAACAGGAGCGAGCGGTGGGGGGACGACTCACGCGCACTCGAGCCCCTCGAGCTCGCTCCGCTCAATCTTGCGGAACCGGTGGTCGCGGAACGCACTGATGAGTGCAAACTCCTGCAGCCCGTCGTGCAGCGCGAGCGGCTCGAAGCTCCCGATGCAGCCCCGGAGGCGCGGCGCGCGGCCCGGGCGCGACGAACGCGTGTTCCACGTCACGAAGAGCGGGCTGGGCGGGGGTCGTCCAATGAGCATTCGATAGCAGTAGCAGTATAGCAGCTGCCACTACTTACTACTTGTCGTTAGCAAAGGTGGGCGCGATAGGCGAGGCCTTTGTGAGGGCGCAATAGAGGGCATCGAAGGCGTGGAAGCAGTGTGCGGGGGTGCAGAGGTCGAATCCGGCCTGCGGCTTGGCGGCGTCTGCGTCGGGATTGGGCGGAATGAGGGACATTGCTGGCTAGGGAGCGTGGGGGTAGGGACGACGGTGTTAGCGCTTAGTAAACAAAATGACCTTACTTGAACTGAACACTCCAAACTTGGCTTCAACATCAAACGCGTTATTAGCCGGAATTAGACGCAAAATCACTTGAAAAACGCTTGTCGACCGCATTCCGTGCATAAAATATGTGTATAGGCATGATGTACTCGGTAACAACGACGCAGACAGGGCGAGCGATAGTAATGTGCAATAAGGTAGGTAGGGTACCGGTAAAGAAACTGGTCGTGGGGGTCGTAGCTGCTACAGCAAGGTGTCAAACAGATCAATAAGCAAGGAATAAGGGAGCGGGAAAGTGGTGTTTGGTAGGTAATTGTAACTATAACTGGGGAATGGTAAGTACTTGCAGAGTCGGACAGGTGGTAATTGCGTAGAGAGAGAGAGAGAGAGAGATGAGATGAGATGATGATGCGGAGCGTGGACGAGGGAAGAGACGGCGTGATATAGAGGCGAAAATGAACGAAGTATGGCGTGGTATGTAACATGTGTGGCATGAGTAGATGGTGCAGTGGGGAGTCGAAAGAGAGGGAGGGGCGGGAATCAAGAATACGTAGCGCAGGGAGGGACTCAAATTGAGATGGGACTCGGGATAAAGGCGTCCAGCGCGCGCACGAAGCCAACGCCTAGCAGCAGCTGGTCCACGACCCTCTTGCCGACCGCTCCCGCTCTGCTTTCTCCCGTGCCTCCTCCTCCTCCGCCTGCGCCGCCCACGCTGGCGTCGGAACCGCTGTCAAAAACACGCTATCCCGCTTCTTCAGCTCGTTCTCCTGCTCGATACGGTCCTTCCGGACGATGATCGCAGCAATCAGGTGGTCAAACAGATTCTGGATGCCTGCAAGGAAAAGAAAATCAAGGTACGCGAACGCGGCGCATGTGGTTTCGTTAGTATGGATTCAGCATTCCTGCGATGGGACGGCGATGGCGATGGCGCGATAACGCGACGGGTGGGGAAAGGGGAATGAATGAATCGCAAAAGGAGACTAGCGCACCTAAATCGTCCTTCGCGGACACTTCGAACAGCTCCATCCCCTTGCTGAGTCCCCATTCGCGCTCGTCCTCGGCGTCATCTGCCGCGTTCTCGTCGTCCTCGTTGAGGCTGTTGCTGCTCGAGTCCTGCAGCTCGCTCCACCCGCCGGCCTGAAAGCCGAAATGGGACCCAAAGCGCGACTGCTGCCGTGCGGTGCTCGAGACGGTCGTCCGCGAGGATCCGGCGGACGCGAGGGGCGGCCGCGTCGAGGAGGCGGTGGTGTTGCTTCGCGAGAGCGCAGACTGCCGGCTGCTGTTGCTGTTGCTGTTGTTGTTTGCCTGGAGATCCAGATACGCGGGTGTGTCGGGCGGCGGCGTTGTGCGCGTGGGCGTGCTGACCGGCGTGGACCGCAGGCCGGGGAAGGAGGTGAAGCGCGGCCGGATGTAGGAGAGGGTGGAGAGTTGGGGCGGTGGCGGCGGCGGCGGAGTTGGCGCGCGAGGTGGAGGGAACCAATTATGCAGCGACAGGCGCGCGAGGTCGGAGGTGACCTGGCGATGGGGCGATAAATCCGCCTTTGAGCCCACGATGTAGATAATGAGCTCGGGCTGGCAGTTCTTCTTCAGTTCTGGAAAGGACGAATTAGGAGATATGAATGAGGGGGCGTTGAGAATGGGAATTGAACGGACCCTCGAGCCATCCACGGATGTCATCGAATGTGGATGCGTTGGTAATGTCGTACAGGAGCAGCGCCGCATTTGCGCCTAGTGAACCGCCAAGCAAATTCAACGACTGCGGGCGGCGAGCATAACGGGTGGAACGAACCTCGATAATACATGGGGGCCTGTGAGCGCGGGTGAGTAGCAGCGAGGGCATAGAAAGCTGAACTGGGCGCACCATGCTCCGGAACCGCTCCTGGCCCGCAGTGTCCCACAACTGCAGCCGTACCTTGAGACCATTGACGTACACCTGTGGCGGGTGTTGAATGATGAGCGGGCGCGGGGGGCGCATGCACATGTACTAGTAGGACGCAAACCAACCTTCTTCGTTACAAAAAACGCCCCGCTCGTAGAAGTCGTGTTCTTTGGATCAAACTTGTTCTGAGTGTACCGTTGGAGCAAGCTAGTTTTGCCAACGCCTGGAGGGGTGAATATGAGGGTTTTGGATAGGTACTCCGGTGGCAAGAACGGACCAGAGTTGCCCATAATGACGATCTTGCTGTCGATGCCCTGCTCGTAGCGAGACCGGGAGTAGGGATCCATGTTCGAGTACTGCTCCATTGTGGGGCGGGAAGAGAGGGCCGGGAGCGTCGTGGGCCAGACGCGCAAGGGCAGTAATTACGGGAAGGATAGAAGGGCCTCAGCCCGCGAAAGGCGGGGAGAGCAAGAGAGAAGAAGGGTTGATGCGATCAATCTCAACTTGCATTCTCCGGTCCGTGTCCCCTCTGCATTCTCGGTCTCCGCAGTGCATTGCTTCACTCGGGCACTAGTGCTCAAACACATATCGCGCATACCATAGCATTAGCATAGACTACAGAACAAGCCATATTCGTCGTCTACTCCTGCGCAACCACCGGGAACTCGAACACAACGTCCTTCCCCGTCAGGCGGCGGTACACCGAAGAGAACGAGTCCAGCTTGTACTCGAGGGATGTCGCGTCCTTTGAGTCGAGCAGGCTGCAAGCGGGTTAGCGTGATATACACTGAAACAACAACCACACCAACACTTTGAGGAGTTTTGTGCCATCAACAGCAACACGGGTGCGCTTGCCGACAATCTCGGTGGGGAAGACGAGGTCCTCGAGGATGCGCTCGTGGACGTTTGTGAGGGTGCGGCTGCGGGGACGCTTTTGGACGACGCGGGAGGTCCTTGTAGGCTTGCGGAGCATGCGGCGCTGGGCCACAAAGACGACGTGGCGGTCCGAGAACTTTTTCTCGAGTTCGCGGGTGAGTCTGGTGTGATGTGAATAAAATACAAGGGAATAGTAACAGTGAACACACCTCTGCTGGACCTTGCGGAAGGCCTTCAATTGGGGGACGGGGACAAAGATGACAATGGCCTTTTTGCCGCCGCGGACATCGACTTCGCGGGCAGCGGAGATCTGGAGGGGACGGAGCTCTGCCTTGAGCTCGGGGACGTTGTTTTCGAGGTCAATGAGGGCCTGAGCGACGCTGAGCTCGGTCTCGTCCGGGGCGGTCGTTGGCGCGTTTGCCGTGCGGAGAATCTTGTTGGCGGCGGACATGGCTAAAATTTCACATCAACATCCGCGAGCAACTCGTTGAATCCACCCCTTCCCCCCGTCCGTTCGTTCCAATTTTTGAATATCCCATTCCAACGACACGGACGGGGCTGGGCGATGAGACATGGACTCACCAGGCCTTTTGCTGGGCGGGTGGAGGTGGGAATTCGATTCAGTCGGCGCGCGTTACAATATTCAGAATCAGTCACACGTCACAACCGCTTAACCCTAACCTCAACTAACAACATGAACAGTCGGAGACCTTCGTCTTGCCACCTACACGCCGCGCTGGACGACGGAGAAGGAGTACGAGAGAGAGATGCCAAAGGCGAGGTTGTGCGACAACCAAAGACAGAGCCACCCTCAAGATATACCGCCTCTCTCTGACCATCATGGTGAAGAGAAGCGAGGGCTGAGCCGCGCGTCTGGCGCTTTGAAGCCCTCAATTTGTTGTGGCCAATGAATGTAGATTTAAAGCAGGATTTCTGTGTATATCGAACGCAGCTCAAGATAGCCCCTATCTCACGAAAACGTTTGTGATGTCATCCGGCCCGCTTACCCGCATGTGCTAACCCCGCCGCAAGCCAACAACTCTATTATTCGCGCGCAGTTGATTCAATGCCGTCCCGCATGTCTGCGGAATCCACTGGCATGTCCCCCACATTCACCCCGTCTGCGGAAGAGTCAGCTCTCGTCGCAACCCTATTTTCCCGGGGAGAGCCCCACAAACTCGGCGTCCTAACCGGCGAAGTCGCATTGGATCTCTTCAGCAAGACGAATCTATCCGACCAGGTACTCGACCCTCCTCGTGGTGTCGTTCCGGACCCAGTTCTGACCCCCAGCGGAGGTCCTCGGTGAGATTTGGGGCATAGCAGATAAGGACGGCCATGGGTGGCTTTCGCCCAAGCAGGCCGCGGTTGCGGTACGGTTAATCGGTTGGGCGCAGGTAGGGGTGAAGGCGACCCCCGAGCTACTTCAAAAGCGTGTGTTCCTGTCCGCCTGTCTTCAGTCCACCGGGTTGGCTGAATATGATGCAGCTGGCCCTCTTGCCCATATTCCCGACGTGCCTGCCGCTGGACCGTCAAAGATTGCTTCATCCCCCGCGCCAGCTAAGATGCCCGATGCACAGACGTCCGAAATACCTCCCTTTACGCCGGGCGACCGCGCAAAATTCCACCGATTGTTCGCGAATAGCGGCCCAGTCGACGGCTTAATTGACGGTTCGCGCCAATTCTTCTGTGCACATCTTTGTGGATAACGAGTATGCAGGCGACCGAGCCCGCGAAATATTCTCAAAATCCAAGCTTCCAGACGAGAAGCTGTCACAAATATGGTTTGAAAGCCATTCCGCGTCCGCGACGTACCTCTCATCTTCACCAGGGAGCTCTCAGATACCGAGAATAGAGGCGCGTTAGATTGCAAGGGCTTCACAATAGCCCTGCACCTCATTCAAGGTCTCATGAACAATCGCTTTGCGACCTTACCGGCCTGCCTCCCCGACGAATTGTACGAGCAGGCTATGAGTCCAGACCCTCCTTCGTCCCCCGCGCCCCCATCTCCATCTTCGCGGGCCACTTCTTCGAATGGCCATCTCTCGGTCCGCACCGATTTACCTGGCTCCTCGAATGGCTCCCCAGCCTCCTCGCGACATAGCAAGTCGCCCAGTCTCGGCGGTCAAGGTGGTTGGGAGATACCTGCTTCCATTAAGGCTGTTGCAGACCGCCAATTCGATGCCCTGGACCCGCTGAAAAACGGTTTCATCCATGACAATATTTCCCTGCCCTTCTTGCTCGAGTCCAAACTTCCCGCAGACGAGTTGGCGAGAATTTGGTCAGTTTTTGAGCCAGCCTACTTTTATTTTTGGAAAAATTCAACCGCTTTGCAGGACTTTGGCGGATCTGAACGGCGACGGTAAACTGACCCGCGATGGCTTTGCGATTGCTTTATATCTCATCGAGGAGCGACGGCGAAGTAACGTGCCTGCACCACCTCCATTGGCGTCTCATCCCACCGGACCGGCATCCCAGTTTCCGCCCTCAAAGATTGCCACCGCTCCCCTTGCACCAATGGCAACTGGGAACCTGCAGCCGCGGCCTTCGTTTGTTCCATATCCAACTCTACCTGCTCAATCCAATACAGTCCGATTCTCGTCTCTATGGACACCCACCACTGAGCTAGGTGAGTGCAGTACGTGTATCATTTCCGCGTTCTCACTTCTAGTTCCAGGTTTTCTCGCGCCTCCCGCTCCGCCAAGTCCTTCTGACCCTGCCATCACGCATCTCACCCGCCAAGTCGCCGAGATGCAGAAACTGATCGTGCAGCTGCGCCAGTCGCACGTCGAGAAAGCGACCGCGCTCGCAAACCTCACGTCAGAAAATGTGTCTCTGCGAGTCGTTATCGAAGAGCTCCAATCACAAGCGGCCGGCGAGGACCCCGCGTCGCAAAAGGAGGTGAATAAAGTCCTCGTGAAGGAGAACGAGGGCCTGCGCGCGTCGATGCGGGAGGTGAAGGAGACGCTCGAGCAGCTGCAGGCGTCCAGCACCGACGTCGAGATGCAGCGCATCCAGTACGAGGACCTCGTGCGCGAGAACGAGCGCCTGCATGGGCAGGTGGACGAGATGCGCGAGTCGACGACGCAGCTGCCGTGGTCGGGCGGGGACTCGGAGCTGCAGACGCTGATCAACGAGGATCTGGCGCATGAGAATGCGAGGCTGCGCACCGAGGCGAGGGAGATGCAGGAGAATGTCGCGCAGCTGCAGGAGGCGACGTCGGATTATGCGGAGCAGCGGAGGGTCAATGCGCAGCTCAAGGCGGATGCGGAGCGGCTGGAGGCGCAGGTGCAGACGATGGGGAAGAGTATGGATCGGCAGAAGAGGGAGATGAGGCAGCTTTTGAATGAGATGGAGAGGTTGAAGATGCAGGCGCAGACGCAGACGCAGGGAAGGGCTGGGCGAAGTAATGGTGCGGCGGGGCCGAGTCGGAGGACTGATTCTACAGATGTTCCGCCGCCGGCTTATAACGAGCTCGACGCTTCCGTGGTCTTGTCATGACCCCCCGTACCACTTTTTTATTTTCTGCTTGGACCTTGATTCGACCAGGCCATCTAAATTAAACAGTAAACAGTGCATCCCTGTATTTTTATGTCGTTTGTATGTATTTCCTCCCGGATATTTATTTCCTTTTTCGTGAGGAGGAGGTTAGTTGTATGGTGATGTGTTGTGCACCTTGCTTCTTTCTGTGACCTACCGTGATTGGTCCTTCGGACGATCCCTTCAAACGTAACAGGTTCCCGTCCTTCGCAGTCCTCATGGCGGCGTAACTCCATAGAAAGCTCAGCCACAGAACTAGTTCTTGATTTCGTTAGCACTCCCGCTCCGAAGCTTAATCTGCGTGACTTCGCATTCCGAGCACACCGCCTCTCCCTTCTTAACATTACCGCTCCTCCCAAGGGGGAATCGGGATTAAAATTTCGGACGTGGGGAGGGGGGGGGTACAACATAACGAGGTACGAGTTAGCAGTTGTAGCGTCTGTTTAGAAGAGACTAGGGGGGGGGATCTGGCCAAGGCCGAAAAAAACTTCTCCCTATAAGTTACGAGACGGAGGAAAAAGGCTGGGAGAGGTATGGGAGGGCCACTAGTGAGTGATAAACACATAAATCTGCTTCCCATTTACCTCAGGAGGTGTTGAAGTAATAATTCTAGCCAAGTTCAACCAAAGGTGCCTCGTGGGCGGTCCCAGCATACACTTGAAAAAATCTGCAGGTCTACTTGGAGCCTTTCTAGCACTTTATATAGTGTTATATGTACCTCAGACATTGAAATTGAAAGGTTAGCAGTTGGCCGTGGCCGGTTGAATAGGCGGCGGGAAGACCGGGGAGAACGGCCCGGCGCTAGGGGCGGGAAACACCTTCCCTATATAGAAGGAGGGGGGGGGGAGTCGGGGCTGAAATTTTTTTATCGACCCTACATCCGATTTTCGAATCCCGATTCCCCCTTGGCTCCTCCCACGCACGGCGTTTCTGCAAAATCAGTCTCGGCGGTAGTCGCCGCGTCGCAAGCCGTCAACTTGAGAGGCCGTGAATGAACCCACCATCCACTACGGTGTCTTATTCTCTCCGACCTCCTTCCTTAGTACCCAAGAGCTCGAGCTGGTCTCGCTCGACAAACCCCGTATTCACTTGAGCTGGTCTCACTCGCTTGGCAGAAACGCATGTCATACAACACAGACTCGGACTCTATAGACAGTAATATTCACCATCAACGCGCATTCGATATGCTCAGCGGCCAGATAATGGGCTATGGGCCGAACGACGACGAGGAGCAGATTCGGCGACCTCCGGAGGCGCGGTTATACGACGATAAACGCGGGACGGTGGCGACTAATTGGAGCGATGGAGCTAATGCATAATATCGTGACAGCGGCATGGCTCATCTGGCCTACCGCGACAGCGGTACGGTGGTGGAGGAGCAGGAGGAAGAAGGCTACAAGTATCCCAACAGCGTTATCGACATGCCATATTACCCGGACCCGTACATTGACCCTCAAGATGGTCCCTCGCGCGCTTCGTCTTACTTGAGTGCGGGAGGCAATTTCTGGGAACGGTTTCGCGGGAAGAGACGGCCGTATGTGGGCTGGACGCAGAGTTTGGTTGCGATTGTGCGGTCTTCCTGTAAGTAGACCATATTTTTCGTCTATGTTCGTCGACGCTAACCGTACCCAGTTTGTTCTGTTGCCATCATTCCTTTGAATAGGCTTCTCCACTACGGAGGAGAAAACCTCGCATTATATTGCGGGAAAGACATCGGGAACCTCATCGTCATCACCCTCAACAAGTACGTGGGCCGGCTTTCATTCCTTCCCTGCATTATTCACTTGAAGACGCAGTACAATCGAAGCAATCCTCGCAATCTGCCTCCTGGCAAGATGCCAGTACGTTTAGAAAAACCTGATGTAATCTATTCGCTGATTAGAACCTGCAAGGCTGCGGCTCCTACAATCCACCCTCGTTGGCGTAGTTCTACTGCGCCTGTTGCTCGTCCCCGCATGCGCTTTCATTGCCGACGGGGCCGTTCAGGAACTGCATCCTCACCTTGCGGGATTAAATCAGACACTACTCACCACAGGGTTTGCTCCATTTCCGTTTCGTTTATTCTAGAATTTTCAGCCATATTTTGCAGGGTGCTGACAATCCTTCTTCCCGCTGCCTTTTTCGCTGCGCTGAACAGCAGCAGCTCCGCTGGCACTGGTCTCAGTAACGATGTGCGTGGCGACATCTTGAAAGTCAGTCGTGGGCTTGCGTTGATCCTCCTGGTTGTGTGAGTTGAAAGGTACCGGGAAGAAGACGGAGAAAACGCTTACCTTACTATCCAGGTACATCTGCTCTCGGGTCTTCATACACAATCCTCCTGGACCGGAAAGTCAGTTGCACGAACATAAAGAGGCGCCGGCGGAGTTCAAAGAGACAGTAGAGAAAATGGCGAAGAAGAATCCAGAGATCAACCCTTGGGTGGGTCTTATCCTGCTCTTGCTCACCGTTGGGCTCATCGCCGTCACCGCTGAATTTGTGAGTTGCGAAATTTCGTGTCGAATTTTTGTTGAATCCAATGCAGCTTGTGGAGAGCATCGAACCCATGCGCCAGCGCCACCAAATCAAGGAAGAGTGCGCTCTCACCCCTTCGTACTCTTGTACCATTTTCAGCTCGATTTTAGATGGTTCGGCCTGGTCCTGCTCCCATTCGTCTCGTTCTCCTCCGAATGCGTACTGTCCCTGGTCTACTACGTACATGTGCACTTGAAACACTACCTAGGTATCACGACGGCTCTCAGCGCGCCTAAAACGCTCGCCGAAGCGCGCTCCATCGATTCAAGCATCCAGTTCCTCATATTCTGGATGCCGCTCCTCGTTCTGCTCGCCTGGGTCACGCACAAACCGCTCTCGCTGCTCTTTGACGTGTTCGAGGTGGTGTTGCTCATTAGCGGGACGTTCCTAGTCAATTATGTTACGGCGGACGCAAAGACGAACTGGGTAGAGGGCGTGATGATGTTCGCGCTTTACTTGATGATAGTATGTCCCAACTTTTTCTGTTGCATGATCCTAAATTCAGCGGGTAGGCCCTCACGGCGTGGTTCTATCCCGGACAGTCGGCCATGGGCACGATGCTCTCGTGTGCCAGCATACAGGAGGTGTTATCTGCCCAAGGGGTCCCGCCAAACTCAAGCTTCACCAACATCTCCTTCGCGGGCTTCCACGCAACACTGAACAATAACCAAATAACTAACTTCACCGACCGCCTGCGAGACCTGAAGAAGTTGTACGACATCCTCAGCGAGATTGAGCGGAGTTGATGACATTCTGCTCCATGTACTCATTCATACGCCAATAATTTATTCCAATTTCTATTTTTGGTGTCCTCACCCGATACCGAGCGCCCAAGCGCCTACTGCGTCGTGGAGAACGGTCGTTACCAGGACGTCCGCCCCTATTCCACATCCCGAATTTATTGTTCGCCAAGATATCAAAGTGATCAATCAGCCAATAACATGTGTTTCTCTGCTGCGTCCCTGGGCCTGCAATACAATTACAATGAACGTCGCCGTCGTCGTGTATCGTACACCGTCTCCTTAACGAGGACCTGGCCATCCTCGTTCACCCCCCCCCCTCCAAATGTGTGTGTGTGCGTGCTTCGAAGCACTCGTGTGTGGTCGTTGTCATGATGTAATCTGCGGCGGTTCCATCCCACACTGGCTACACCCTCAGTGCCTGCGGACTGGATCGTTTGTCAGAGACGGCTAGGTGGGTAGCGATAGCGGGGGAACTGGGATCTGGGGGCGCGATGACAGTCGGTCGGCTGCCAGTCGCTGCGCATGATGTACGACGACACTCACATTAAGGCACCTAACCCGCGCCCGGACCCCAGTAGTGAATAGGCGATGTAGCCTATGGTGGAGGTGGCGGCGAAGGACACCGCGAGGAAGACGTAGAGCGTTGTGCGCGATTCGCCGTCGGCCCAGACGTCGGCTTCAGATTTGGGCTCGGGGTCCTCGTAGATCGAGACGGAGGCGCGCATTGTGGGGGATTGAACGGTAAAGGTGGTCGGCAGGAAGAAGGGCGGTGGGGGTTGTGCTGCGCAAAAGACGAAGACGACAAAGGGAGGGTCGGTATAAGTATCGCCTTGCGGCGCGGATCCGGAAGATCATGAATGTCAAACCTTCAGTTAACAACAGTAGCCAATAGCAGATAGGGTCTCCAGCTGGTTTCAGGTCACAATGCCTAAGGATCGGAGCTTGACCAAAAGAACCGGATGAGGAAAGGTTCCTTTCATTGCGCACTGAACGGATAACAATCGTGGTCCCGAGTTAGCATCACGGATTCGCGTCGCATGACGTTGAGTAGTCGATGTGGTTGTCCCCGTCTCGAAACTGACGGCCCAGATTCACATTGTTCAGCGTCTTGCAGCGTCAGGAAAGCGAAGACAAGAGAGAACTCCACCGCAGTTCCTAGAGCCCACGAGAAATTGCTACCAGAGGGTACCCCGGTTAGAATAGTCGACCTCGGTTCACAAGCTTCAAGGGTGTGCCGCGAATCTGATGAGAATCCACGCGTGGCCCGGGTAGGGAAGGCGCAACGTGCAAAAGCTGGACTCCGAGATGCCAGTTCCGTGTCTTGGTGGCAAATTCGAACCAGAGGAACATATGGAAGGCGAGAAGAATCAAGATGTATTCCTGTTTGCCTGATTTTCGACGCGTCAAGACATCACGTGTGGGGAATTTGCACAAGTAATCGATAGAAAAAAAGGTCGGAGAATTCTATCCAACAGCGGTCAGTTAACAAACCAGCGGGAAGAAGAAATCGGGGACGCACCAGTCGCGACGCTCTTTTGCTTCTTTTAATTTTGAGGACGCAAGTCATCATCGAGAGAATCCTGTCTTGTCTTGCAACGCGTGGTGCTCTTGATGTTCTTCTCGGTCGGACGTCGTCAAGTTTGAACTGCGCGCTCGAAGAACTTGGAAGCAATTTTGCGTGGACGTGGAACGCAGGTGTGTTGAGCGCGAGATTGACATGAAGTTTCTGCCGCCTGATCGTTCAAGTTCTCTCGCCATGGAAAAACGGACTCGGAAGATGAGGGAAAATGTCGAGAGTGCGCAAGACATACTGAATTCATCCAGCCAAGAAATCTATCTCGTCAACTCCGCAGGGAATTCGCCCTCGATGGATGTTTGTTCAAGCGAGGTTCCAGTTTGTTCAAGCGCGAGAAGAGGGAATCCCAGCAAGAAATTGAAGGATGAGAGGCAGACGCCCGCTTTATAATTTTCTGAACATCGTTCGATGTTGGATTAGAAATAAATGCAACTCAACCGGCAATCGCTGGTCCGGGCAGGATTGGATTGATGAACAACGAATGCAAGGACAAACATCAAACGCGTCCCTCGAATCGTTCCACCATGTTCTCGCGTCGATTGCTGGTTGAGCTCTGCCTTTCGTTTCATTTTGAAAGTAACCTCGTTCGCGCATTGGAAGACTAACGTTGGGCGCGGGGAATAAAGGAAATAACGCTCCCGACGCAGTGCAGCTCCAGATGTGGTATCAAGATTTCGGACGTGTGAAGACTGGGCTTCAATTCTTATTCCATTCAGCAACCTGAAAGTCCACCAATCTATTTCCCTAGTCATCCAGGTCATGGACAATATCCTGGACATCTGAAGGAAGGAACAGGATAAGGCTTGGATTTACGCTCGGGGCTCTCGATGGACAATCTCGCTCCGTCGCTCTAGCGTTTGTTCAAGTTTCTATAAGATTGGTAAGATTCGACAAGTTGACACGTTGCGATTCAGCGTCCCTCTTTTGCCACCTTGGTTTCTGCCATCCGGACTCGGACTTGACCCGAGGCGAACCTTCTTCCGCGTTCAAGTCAATTCCACCCACGCGCACGAATGGTGGCCAAGTTCTTTGGAAGATGGGCCCGCAGGCATCGTCGACACAGCGCGACTGTCTCACGCACACCCTGCTTGTTATTAATTCCATCGAAGACTATTTTTCACCCTCGACAAGCAGACAAGCAAGAAAATGTCCCCGGAAAACCGAATGCAGCTAGTCTTTGCCCTCGTACACCTCCACGACTTTTCCTTGCTATTTCGTGGACCGTATGAATTTCCTCAAGCATGTGTTTCTTTTCGAGGACGAAGCCAAAGGTTAACACTGCCACCCGGCAGAACGCACACGCAGGCACTCGGCTCGGAGTCGGCCGATTCAAAATATGATGCTCCAAAACCAGCTTTCTCTCGTACCACCACCACAACT
>JARKIB010000781.1:0-27720 GCA_029378385.1 Mycena metata | reverse complement strand
CTTCGCCTCACGAGTTTGGAGCTCCTTCTCAGATAGAGCCTAAGCATGCAGCGAACGGGCCAGAAATCTTCATATTCTTGTAAGCTGAACCTCCTCGAGATCTGGGGTACGGCGATTAACTTAGTTAAATCACAGTTTAGGAGAGTGTACAACCTGGAAGCAGGTTCTGGTCAATCTCTCGATATCCTGCCGCTGATAGGGTTGTCCAACATCCAGTTCCTCCTTTGCGATACGATGGACGTGCGCCTGACCTCGATGTCACTCCCCGGAAGGATCGTGTTTCACGACTTGAACAACCTTACCTCAACGTCTTCGAATGTCTTTCTCGACCAGCTATACTCATTGAGGAGCTTTTTCTTCAGATTGAACCCCGCAGAGGTGGATTTGCCCAGGCGGCCAATTGGCGCCGGGAATCTGGGCGCTAGATGCGATTTCTTTCTCGGCGCGGCTATATGCATCGCATGTTTGGCCATGACACTAGCTCGGCAAAAGGAAAGTTCAGAAACCCCGTCTGACGGCGTTGCAGCGCTTGAAGGAAGTATATTTCACGCACGAAGGCGGAACCGTGTTGGAAGATTGAAGGTTGATTCAAAGTGGACTTCAAATGAATGTTAAGTGACTATCAAAGTCGGGTGGGGTTGCAGGCGGCGAGTCTATGCTAAATCTTCGGAACGATGGGTCTCTTATATAGCGCAAGACCGTGGGTAACGAACATGATAATATACAGAGCACAAAAAACAAACGCCGGATTTGATCCCACCATCCGTCAGTGGGAGTCCTTGCTTGATCTGACTACGTCGCGATTCGGAGTGCCGTCAAACAACCTTCAAGGTCATCGAGATGATATCGTCCGAACCCCAGGCTCGGTATGCTGTGGATATCAACAATCAACCCAGTGTTGACTGCCAGTAAGCGGGCTTCAACGTCGCATAAAATGCCATGGTGGGCGAACACTTGAAACCTCCAGTCGAGCCTTGGACCAAGAGCTGCCCATGTCGTAGCGATCTTGACCAGGTCAAAAACCATGGTCCCCTGAAGCGATGTTAACCCCCGTGAGGTTATTCTCGCTGTGCCGGGATCCTCGGCAACGACGAACACCGTCAGCACACGGAGCCTCGGCAAACAACTTTCACGAAGGGCGCGAAAAAAAGCCTTTCCCTGGCACACAATGTTGCGATGGAAATATAAACCCAATTGCTCGAGATTTCCAACACCTCGTAGGATATCGAAGAGGGTATCTTCAGCGATTCGAATTTCCAACGTCAAACATCGAAGTTGGCCAGACAATTGTTGCATCCAGGCAACAAATGGGCCGAAATCCGACGATTCTAGGCGAGCGGTGATGGAGAGAGTGTCGAGTAAAGGCAAAGCCATTACATGAAAGACCCTCACGTCGAAAAATCGTACGTGAAACTCCCCCTCGAAACGGATGCGTAGAGAAGTGAGTCGTGAAGCAGTGATGGGACGCGCGGTGAGATAAGTGGAGCTGCTGAATGGCTTGTGTATTGTGAAACTTCCGTCGCAGAGAAGAGTGCATTGCTGCAGAATCTCGTGCCACATATTTGCGTTTAGGGTGACGCGTAGCATGTCGAGAGTTGCCAGTTGACTCCAGGGAAAACATGCCGTGAATCCACAATCGTCGAAGGCAGGCTGCGCCACTGCTTCTGCTGAAATTACAACATTTTGTAAAAGCGGGGCAAGCCCGGTTAGGCCCTGGTGCCAGCGCCAGTCGTCGAGAGCCAAGAAAGGAACGTGCAGACAAAGGGAATGCAGACGGTGAAACTTCGTCAGACCATTCAGGAGAGGGTCTAACTGCTTCTGTGTAACATCAAGTTCCAGGGAATGAAAGGACCCCGCATGTGGTCGGACTATGCGCTCAAGGATGCGTAATTCCCTCCATCTGTGGCTGTCACTGGACTTTCGAATGAGAGAAAGGCATATTGAACGAGAGGAATGAGCTCGGTCTAACCACCGGCACATCTCTTTAATGTACCGCTCTTCTTTCGCGCCCGTGTAGTCGGCATCGGGGTGTGTGGGGAAAAACACAGAGCCAAGAATAAAGGAGGGACGTGTCCACAAATTTACAACGTCCATACCTATTGTTCGCCACCGGCGGCAAACCCAACAAATGATGAATGGATGGTCAAATGACGCGAAATACAGGAATATTTCGCCCAGTATTTCCGTTGGCATTATTTCAATAGGGGAGTGTTTCAACTTGGGAAAAGAGTTAGTGGGGTGCTTACCGGAGGACATAGGAGGAGGAGGAGGAGGAGGAGGTGTAGGTGCTCACATGGACGAGGTTTTGAGACACGCGGCACTCTTTTTTCGATCGTGGGGGTGTTGAGTTGGGAGAGTTATGCTGTCACACAAGTTGAATCTCTTATTCACAAGGGCAACCAGGCTAGGTAGGTAAGGGCATACCTCGGCACGATCAGCATTATCTTTTCCCATTTCGGTAGCCTTGTTATGGTTGAAATACTACGAAGTTTCATAATAACATTGCACACCAGAGCTTCTAGAATTGCGATTTCACATTTGGCCTGCTGCAGCTCCCATTGCAACGCTTCAACTTCCTACGCGCCAGAATCGGAGAAAAGCCTTGAATGAACGATGGGAGCGCACCCGGTAATCATTATCTGGTAGGGTACAGTTCATCGAGGGAGGGCTGAAATTGACAAGGGTTCCGTGCTGCTATTTATTTCAAATTCGAAGTTGACGTCGATCGGTTGTCCCTCTCCGAGCTTCGGGAGATAATGAGTCGGAACTGCCATGAACTGTGACGGCGTTCAACAAGGTGAGTAAGAATCTCCACTTCTGATGGCGATTAAGGAGGTATATAGTTATCGTCGCAGGACTCGCTGCAATATGAAGGAAATTGGATGCCGGTTTGGAACCGGCGTAGGTTGGAACACGGATCAGACCCATTATGATTGCCTCAGCCGGCAAGCGGCGGGTTGAAAAGTGACCCCGTACGCATTTTTATTCAAAAGAAAGTCAATGGCCTGCTGGATAACAGCAATGCCATCAAACTGTGCATTGATCTGCGGCGTTACCGCCGGTGTGCACAACTTGAACGTTTGAACTCCCGCGGTGTCCGGTCAGTGTTCTGAGTTTTGTGCACGATTCAGCCTGATTAACGAGTTTCGTAGCGCGCGGGGCGCCTTCGAAGCAACTTTGAGTGTGCAGCTTCACATGTCGCCTCTTCCTCTGAGTCAGTCTGTCGGTCAATTCTTTCCCCCGCGATGAAGCGGTGCAAGCTCCCGGGCCCCACCTCCAGACCTGTACCAAGGAGCAATCTGAGACCACTTCACCCCGAGTTGCTCCTGTCCAGCTCCCAACCTAAGGCTAATCCTCAAAACGTATCAATTACTTACTATCTGTTTCTTATTAGTACTTACTGCGGAGTGTTCCTGACGCCGTTCGAAAGTCTCGGACCTGGTTGGCCAAACCAGGAGAATATCCAGACATCACATCCCAATGTGACAGTGGGGGGTCCATACTTATGGCGGTCATGCGACCCTGAATTCGTCTGCACCTTGCTGATTCAACCGGCATTTTACTATTTCGGTACTCAGTGTTGTCGAAGGCGAAGACCGTTCACTCATGATCAGGTACTCCAGAGGTCAAAAGGAGAAAGCATTCGTACCATGACGCTCTATGTCGCACAGACCCTGGCTGTTTCTGAACGGGACCGTGCCGGAACATACCTACCTACCTCTTGTCTCGGGCTGACACCGAGAACTGCACAATTGATCAACAGTTGAACTCTGCTCTAATATATTCCACGCTGGCTATAAAGGCTCTATACTACACAGAAACTCCAGGCTTCTCGACCGGCACGGAGATTCTGGATGACGCCGCCATCGTGTGTGATCTCGTGAAACTCACTTTTCTCATCTTACTTGCAGCCATGGCCAGGCTGCTTTTCGCGTCCTACGAGACCGACATCTCATTCGATTTCATGGCACTCAACCTCACAATGCCGGGCATATCGGTGCCAGGTAAACTCCTTTTGGCGAAGATCTCAGATAATCTAGGTAGGCCGAAGTGCAAGGCGGTCGTTCAATACACTGAGTCCTAGTTATCCTTATGCTCGGGATCATTGGTCATGAGCGGCCGATATTTAGTATCGCCGACATGAAAAAAATGGTGAATCAGATCGATGCCGTGCGTTTCTACATGTCAGAGGGGCCCCTTGACGAAATTCTCCCAGACTACCCAAAGTTTAACGATACACTTCGTCGATTTTACGTCCTCTGGGACGTTGACTGGATCCGCGACGGGAATTTTGCAGGCCTTTCACCCCGCGATTCATTTGAGAATTGCATTCCATAACCAAACCGCATTTTGGGCCTTTTCGTTCCTGATTTCACAAATGGCCGCCCCAGATGGGGTCATCACTGCGCAGGGAATCACAGCATCGGATCATGAGAATATAGAACGCGTTGTTGATTTCTTCGGGAACGACGAAGGCCCTGAGATTGCCATGGGGAGGCCAGTATTCGTAGTCGACGTCAACGCGCCACCGGAATACGAAGGTGAGGACCAAATCAGTGACTGTCCCCGCCGTGCACTGAAACATTGCAGACATACAACACAATACACTTTGACGGCAGTAGCTTGGGGGTATGGGCAGCGAGAATTGGTACTTCCCCGCACTATGGCACCTTTGATTCCGTTGTGCCATCACCTCAGTCTGTTCAACGTGACATACGTCTAGACCATGTGTGTGTGAAATCATTATCGTCTACGCATTGATGCCTTATCCGTGCACACCGCGCACCAGCTACTTACATTCATGCAGTACTTTGCGCGAAAAATTAGATTAAGTGCACATCACGTGGTCGCGACATGCCTGATAATTGGTTTGATCGCCGAATTCCCGGCCAAAGATTTTGAAAACGGGGAAATCCAACACAACGCAAACCGATGTATATTAACCCTGAACTATTCATCCTTGCTTTCTCGCAGCATCTTCCATGCATCCGAGTGAACAGTCTGGGAATGATACACTAATTGGGCAACAGATGCACTCATCAGTGGACTGGGTGGGCCGTCTCCGGTTAGCGCAGCGAGATTGTGGTATCGGGCCCTGAAATAAAAGGGTCAGTCTTAGGGTGGCCGAAGAGGAAGTTCTCTGACATGCAAAACCTGCAAACGTGAGCCGCGACAAACGCAGCATTCACACAGGCCTCCACATCACAAAGGTCAATCGTCGGAGGATAAGAAAGGTCAAAGGCTTCATCGTCGTCCTGCGGGGCCGGCGGCGCAGTTATTAGCTAAAGGAAGAGTTATCGACTCTGCTCAAACCGAGGGCAATATTTATGACCTCGTCCTGGGGCTGAAGGGGCGTTGAGCTTTCATCCAATGTTGGCAATGGCGGAGAGGAACCAGTAGGTGCGGCGGACTTCAGAAAACGGGGTGATCGGCGAGGAGCACTGATGGGGACGGCTGTTCGTCTGTGCACGAGCGTGAGTGACTTCCAATGTGTTGGGTAAGAGTACGGCGTTGTAACCCACTTTTGGCGTTTGGGTGAGGCAGCCATTGTGCAAAAGGGCAAGGGCTGGCAGGTATCGCCTGCACATGTATCTCTATTTATGAGTCGGTAGCTCTCTTTTAGAAGCGATCCGAGTTCTGCTAGTCGCACAATACATCCGAGGGCCTGTTTTCGGGCTACACGTATCTTGATCCGATTGCGAAAGTGATCAACAAAGGAAGCGACGGTTATATTTCTGTGGGAGAAAGCTTGGCGGGCGCATGAATTACGCGGCCGGTATAGAACTTCTTCGGGCATTGGCGTCGACGCAGAGTTCTTGAGCTGTCAGAGACGGCCCCGTGAGACTTGAGTCGGACCGTTGGCGCTCTGGAGCGCCGGCTTGACCTGTCAGATGCCTGAGAACGGTATCTTGAGCTTGCGAAAGTTAGACCGATTACCGTCTGTCTATGAATTCTGTCGATAGACAGACCGGTCGATCTGAGTTTGAAATGACGTGTTAAGCGGGTTACCATATAAGGTTATTCCGGACCGGACATTCCGTGCTGGCGACCCCTAATCCAAACAACAGCAACAATGATGAAGCTACCTCTATTTCACTCAATTTTGCACACTACATGTCGGCAGAAACACAATTAAGCATGTAATAACGAGGTAATTAGTTCTGGAACGAATCTGAATGAAAGTTGGGTAGAAATGAGAAAAAGGTGAATAACCAAATGCGGTAAGTCACTTCAAGAACACCTCATTTCAAACTCAGATCGACCAGCCTGTCTATCGACAGGTTTACCTTCATAGACAGGCTGGTTTCGAGCCTATGCAAAAGTTTGCGCCGGCTCTGATTCCTGTCTGCCTCAGGGAGACTATGTTCACCCGAACTTGCAAAGTGGAAGTCAAGAAGTTACTAATACTCTAAGAACAGAGGCGGAGATACGCCGGCTCGGGTGATAAAATTGGAACTAAGTGCGTCGTCCAACTCATCAATGATAAAAATAGCACACGAGACTCCGTCTTCCCTCTTCCGTCCAACTATTTTGTAGGCCTACGGCCACTGTGCAGCTCCGAACTGGCTTTTGAATTTACCTTGCAGTCTGGCACCAGCCTTCCTAACGCCTGTGATTCGCGATCGTTCTTCGTCGATTTTTGTCCGAGGGCGAGTCGGAGGACACCGACAAGATCTAGGTCGGCTTTCCGACTCGGTATCGTTCAGGAAACCTTTTATCGCGTAACTCATTCTTTGCAAATACAGTTACGCGACGGCAGTGGCTTTAACTTTCACTGGAACTCCGAGTCTGCTCGGTCACCGCGGCCTGCTCATCCAGTATGATCCCCGCAATCGAGCTCGGTGCCCAAAATTCTCCCTGCGTAAGTGCTTGACACTGGGACTCAATTCAATTGCAGTGCTCCACTTACCTCGTCGTTCATGATTTCATCGCAGTCAACCTTCACCCAATGGAATTTTCGCGATGGTGCGTTGGCCACTCCAATCACACTTGTTTAAAAGCGGGCGTGAACTCTTTAAACGAGGACACTTTTCAGTTCTCTTCGCTGCTTGCCACTCGTCCAGTTTGAATTAGAACGATTTTTCGATATTTCTTGACGGGATCTCGAAGCTATAAAACGTGAAACTGGCCTCCCTATCGCTGCCAGGTGCGGCCCTCACTGAGAGGACGAGTCCTTGGATGCAAATGCTGTACGTCGGATCTCCGGAACTGTGGATGGTACGTTGTCACCGGGACTTGTGTTCGCTTGTGACCTAAGTTCAGAATCCTGAACTTGATCCTGAACTGAACGACCACTCACCGCAGGAGCAACACACTGGCGCCATTTATCACCTTCCGGCATTCCTTCTGGACGACGAATTCACCGGTCATGCGTACGTCCTAGTCCTGAATTACCCACAATATTCCGATCTACGGCTCTCATTGTCGGAGAAGACTACGACTGCACCGCCGTGGCCCTTTACAACCAGCGGTAGAACACTGTGCTCGGATCCCCGGCCTCCAGGTCCCCACGGCAGAGGAGATTACCGCGTATCTCGACGCGCCAGGAGTCCTTGAGGTTTTTTATACGACTCCGGTGTTCGGGATAGCCAACTGAGTGGAGGATGCATTCATAGTCCGTACTATTTTTGCTTCTGTGTGTCGACTGGGTTCTACAACGTGACAGCGAACTGGGTGCGTGTGCTCGGCTCGGGCGATGTATGAAGGTCAGGAACAATAGTGTACATTGAAGCCTGTAGTACCCTTAGATACTTCCTAAAACCAGCGTTCCTCAGCGGGACCGTGCCGTGTAATACTACCTACCTACCTTTGGGCGAGAAAAGATTTGGAATGGAGGTCCAAGGAGCTCCAATTTCCAATTTGTTCCCACAAGGTTCTCTTAAGCATGAAGTCCCAGTGATAAGTTAAACGAGCCTCCATTACCGAACCTTTACTCAGCAGGGGTCCTTACGAAACATGTCGGACGCTTCCCAGACCCCGAATAGGGTTTCAACCCATCCGAGGCCACCCAAGGGTACCCGAGGCCTCGGTCGCTCTCGCAACACCGCCAAAGTAACTTCTCAATTTCATTATACTACACAACAGTTCCCAGTCGTGGACGGCCTTGGGAGGCCTCGGACACCCACCCACTTCAAATACAGGCAAAGTGTAGATACAACCACGCCTTCGCATTCACAAGCGTGGTGGTCCCATTTTTGGTTTTGGCAGCGCTGACCGGGCGTGAAGACTGAGGGCTTGCGCTTTTGCGCGAGGTTTGATTAGTGTGCATGCGCATTCAATCTTTAGTCTCGTTGATGCGGGCCTTGAGCCGTATCTTTAAACTTGATTTTCGCGCGTCGGCGGTCTTGAGGCGCGTTGGATCTTGGCCTTGCTTAGCTTGAGCAGTATCTTGAGCCGTATCTTTAAACTCGATTTTCGCGCGTCGGCGGTCTTGAGGCGCGTTGGATCTTGGCCTTGCTTAGCTTGAGCAGTATCCCACCGGGGTATTCAGGACCAGGTCTTAAGGCTTGCAGCTTATACAGCTTCCCATTTAGGTCTTGCAGGCGCTCTTGAGGTGTCTTCAGGCGTGAACTGGAGCGAGACTTAAGCTTGAGGCGGAGCGAGGCTTGGGCTTCAGGCGAGCGAGAGTAGCGCACAACGTCTTTAAAGCAAATCTTACGCGCATGATCCCCCTTGATGGTGCCAGGCTTCGAGTCGAATCTTGGTCTTGCGTACACTCATGGATTGAGTTTTCACGGCAGCGTCGATGAAGGCCCTGGACCGCGTACGCGTGGTCTCGGGGTTTGACGATGAGGTGATATTTAGTCTTGCCGGCCGGCAGCAGGACTTAGCTTAAGGGTGGTAGGTCCTTGGCGATCTTGGCGACGGTGACGGCGAGCCCCCGAGATGTATTGAAGATAGCTGCTGGGGCTAGGAGTCGACGAGGACGGGGGGAGGGCTGTTTTGACGATGGACTTGATATTTTGCCGGTCGTCCAGCGCCGTGAAGAACGGTCACAAGGGATGGAAAAGATATTGCGTAGTAACTTTCAGTATCATAAGCGACCTTGAGGAAACGAGCGGCCGGTAGCACCGACATCCAGCGGAGTGATGTTGGCGGAATATAACTGGGTGGTACGCACACACACTGGCAGGATAGTAATGGCCGACTATGAAGGGAGTCGAGGTTTGGACTACACGGGCTGCATGGAGGGGGCAAGCGATGTCGATAGAGGTGTATAGTTTCAACGGAAAATGAATAGACGCTCGACGCACCTGGATATTCAATAATGCTTCGTCATCGGCTGTATCTATTCATCCTCGAGACAGCGAGTGCTGCAATCAAAAGGAACAGCACCGGCGACCAGCGGTGACGCCGTGGGCTTCCGTATGGCGAGCCCCCGACTCGGAAAGGCCGTGGATCTGCAAACACTTGGTGCTCTGACGTCGGCCTAGGCCTCGGGCAACAGACTTGCAGACAAGGCCGGGAAAACAGATGGTCCTCGAATTATCAACGGCTTGGGCGCGAGCACAAGTCGATGGTGTGGTGACTGCTTGCCAGGCTTTGATCCGCCTCGATCGGACCTTCCAACTCCGCCGGGCTTTGATGTTCGAGCAAGCCATGGCCACAGCGGTCTCGCCTTCGTCATTCCCATTGTACATGTCTGGGGTGTGTGCCCTCCTGTCGTTGGACACCGTGACTTCGAGGCTGGCACCGAATGCAGACCTCGAATCACCATCCGTACGCGGACTCACGGACTCCAGCATTATCGAGCCCAGACCCCAGAACCCAATTTTATCCACTTTCGTACTCTCCAGCGTCTAGCCTCTCTCTAGAACTCAAATGCTCACTTCAAGCTATTTCAAGGCTCACACTGTTGTTCACGTTCGATTACCAACAGAACTACATATATCACAGGAAAGGGGTCATAGCTTCATAGCTTTTCACCCTTACTTCTTTACCACTGCTCTGCGGCCTAGCTTTACATCACGTCTAGACTGCATTGATGTCCTCGATAGTTGAAGTTGTAAGCAGTGTCTCTTAGCTTTGGCGACGGTTGAGGTGCGACGGTTGATCTGACAGCTCCCTGGTTTGGCGTGCGGAGATTTGGACGGCCTGCTGGGGAGACCCTCTCGCGCAAATACGAAACGCAGTGCTACCCAACAAGTCTATAAAAGACACCGAGAGGTTCATATTTTCACGAGGAATCCACCATTGATTCCCTACCAATTTCGACGCTATACTACGCTGACAAGGGGCACACAAGTCGATTTCGCTCTAACTTCCCGCACTGAACGCGAAACAATTTTAATTGCCGCCGACTGGGCTGATGGAGTAAAGAAATCCAAACAGTTCTTACCTTTTCACACGACGGGATACATCGGCGCGGGGTCGGCGAAATCCGTCGTATATGTATTCATTCCCTACGCTGCCATTTTCTCCATTTGATGAACTATCTCGCAGGCGCGGATCGGCGATGTGGAGTACGCGCTGGCACAAAGTTCTGATCCTGACTGCTCTGAGGACCAGCATCACAGGATGTTATCTGCGGAGCTGCGCAATTTGTACTTCGGTGAAATGATGCGTTATGAATTCGAAACCCTGGCCAAATGCACCAGAACTCCGTTGTCCCGTAAGCCTTTTTCACGGTGTTCATTTTATGTTCATTTTATGTTAAAAATTACTTGCAGCCTTTCGATTCAACTTGGATGGCGCTATTTTCGGCGTTTTGGAACCCCTTGATAAAGACCAATACATGGTGGACCAGCCCCTTCCCCACTTCAATTTTTTAGCGACACAACTTCTTCCGTGCGGACCTGATGACGAACCCATTCAAAAGTTCACGGGGAACAGTGACTGCGGGGAACCGCCAACCGATGCTATCACCGCACAACTTCACGCTTTCTCCCACTTTATAAAGGTCTATACGCGTGGCAATGCCATCCTCTGCGACTTGCAAGGTATATTGATCCATTGAGACACCATTCTATTCAGCATGATACTTGATAATGTGCAGGGATGTATGATAGAAACAGGGTGATGGTACTCGTTGACCCTCAAATGCACACGTCAGTAATTTCTTCCGTCTCCTCTTTTCTAGTGAATGCCGCAACAGCGGAGAGATTGACAGGAATAAGCGCATTTACTGGGACAATGGACCGCGTGCAGTCGAGCAGTTTATCAACCACCATCTCCGGGTCTGCTCTCAGAATGACATGTGCATTCGCCTCAACCTGCAGGGGCTGGAGGCTCTTGATCCAGCAAGAATTCTCGTCAAACGGACGCCTGCCTCGGCGAAGCGGAAATTTCCAGACACCCAGTCCGTACAAGGCTGTTGCCAGAAGGGCCACAAACCATCAATCTCACAAGTATGTTCTGTTTTTAGTGGGAGTTTCTTGCCAATCAATGCCCAATAGCGTTTGCGCAGTGCCCATGGGGATACTGTGACCATGGGGGTTGTCAAATATCGAAAAACACCCCGGGCGAATGCTTCAAGTGTGGCGACGGGAAGAATCCGAGTCATCCAGCATGAGACGAATTCAACGTGTATTGGGGAGAGCGGATGTTAAATCGTGATCTGATCCGCACAGCTGAAACCGGTCTTCATATATGACGTAGTGGACCTAAGTAGTTACATAGCAACTTACTAGTCTCTCTTGACAGACGCTACATCAAACTTAAGTTGTACCTCACATGATAGAGTCTTTCAGGTTCCTTCCCAGCCGTAGTTCCGAGGTTCTCCAGTCACTGTAGCGGGATGTAATGTGTAATTCAGAAACGGCGGGATTAATCGGACCGAACTTTTTTTGATGTGACTTATGTGACCTCAAAGTTGGGGAAGAACCTCTCTACAACGGCTGGACGATATTATATACAAACAACATAGCCACATCAAGACCCCGTAAACTCGCCGGCACCCCCGCCAAATCCTTTGACGCGTCTCCACCCACCAAAGACGTGTATCCCGCGCATTACCTCCCAACGCAATGCCCCCGACCAACCCCCGACATCTCCCGGTCCTCCGAAGTACACCTTTGCTCAGATCCGCGCGAAGGCCATCGAAAAACTCGGATATCATCTGGCAGATCAAGGTCGTCGAAGCCATCTTAAAGCGTGACAGAGATGTTGTATGCATTGCCGCGACAGACTTTTGGAATGTGTCGCGCCCAAGGATCGCGATAGTACTAGAGAAGCCCCGATTTGGACGAACAGAATGATGGGGTCCGGTGGCTATGTTGTTTGTATATAATATCGTCCAGCCGCTGTGGAGAGGTCAATCCCCAACTCTGCTGTTACTATCACACGTCACATCACACGGTCCGAAATTTATCCGGTCGGTTATTCAATAAAAAGTACCACTACAGTGACTGATTGACCTCGAAACCGCGGCTGGGAAGGAACCTGGAGTCTTTGGGTTACCGCGTAACTTACCCGGTATCCTGTGTTATGAGGTAAGCATCACGAATGTGTGAACAAACAAAGCCTTAGCGAGACACGTCTGGACATATTTTTCCTGTTTCGCACTGATTTGAGCAACCAAAACCGCTCAAGGACATTTAAACTTTCATTAAAATGATCTACCAATTTTTTCCTGCTTGAACGAGCTTTCCTAGAAAGGTTTCATCGAAAATGCCACGAAAATAAGCAGAAAATATTCACCTTCAAATTCACTGGGTCAGAAGCCTGACAGAAATTACAGGTACTCTCCTGTCTTACTTATCGCCCAAATACAGCCTCAATATTGGCCTTCAACACATTGTTTGCCTCACGGCGCATCCAAGTCGCGTTCCTGAAGTGTGCATGTGAGTGATGATTATATAATAACACAAGATACCGGGTAAGTGAGCCTGGTAACTAACAGACTAGCAACTTACCAGTTGAAAGTTGAATGTCACTTTCTTTCTATTCAAAATACATTTTTTTTTTCGGTGGAATGTAAAGTACAGGGGCATCCGACATAAGTCGTATGGCATCATACCACATAATTTGTATCAGAGGGAACAATAAGAACCTCCGAATTTTGCTTCAATCACCCTGAGGAAATGCTTTACGCACTTAAGTTGGTGCTGGCAAGGTTCGGTTCGGTTCAGGTTTGGGGCAGTTTGCCCCGAACACTGAACTCAAACCTCGCGTTCGGTTCGGGCATTGGCCGAACCGTGAACCTGAACCCGCGTTCAGGTTCGATTCGACGTTCAAATGTGTTCGAACCCGAGCGAGAATCGGGCTTCTCAGGGACGCAGATTTTGGTGCGGAAGTGTCCCTATATATATTTTTTGGGACACTTGCTTGGTAAGTAGACCGTACAGCAGCTGTTGGACCTTTGAATTCATAGTTAGATCACAAAGTACAGTAGCAGAAAAACTTTTCACACCAAATTGAACCACAACAGGTGTCAAAGTCATCGTACACCAACTTTAAGGCAAGCTGGGGGTCCCTTGAGTATGTATTTAAGAGAAAGAGGGTTGAAACCGGCACCAACAATCATGGAAACTGCACAAATTGACCCAACTTTGGACCATTTAGGTTCGGGGTCGGGTTCAGGTTCAAACCTGGCTAGTCCAGCCCGAACGCTGAACCTGAACTCTGCGTTTGGTTCGGCCATTGCCCGAACCTTGAACCTGAACTGTCTAACTGAGCACAGCCAAACACGTCATCCCCATACTTTACCTCCCGCGTCATCTCAAAATACACTTCACCCACCCAGTGGTGGCCGGGTCACCGACCAGTCGCTGACTAGTCGAAAGGCCGGTTTGGTCAGGTCACTGAGGTCACCTAAGCGGCCTGACTTGATGACCCAGCTCACAGCAGGCTGTTAGCAGCGACGTTGCCACGCAACATTGCCACAGACGTGGGAGCCTCGCTCAGTTAGCCTCGGCTAGAGCCCACAAAGGCGGTGCAAAGGCCAGGCCAGTCGCACGACCTGGTGACTAGTCACCGACTTG
Organism: Mycena metata; assembly: GCA_029378385.1. Lineage (NCBI taxonomy): Eukaryota > Fungi > Basidiomycota > Agaricomycetes > Agaricales > Mycenaceae > Mycena > Mycena metata. The sequence goes on along the minus strand of JARKIB010000781.1, from coordinate 13,798 downwards.
CCAAACTGACTAGTCAGCTCGGGTCAGTGACCGGCCAACACTGCACCCACCCCCCACACAAAGTTTGGGAGCCGGAAAGTCTATGACTCCATGGCTCTCCGGACTCTCCGCAGACTAACCTGTGCATCAATGGGAGTGATGCGGATCAGTGAGACCGACGGCAGGGGATTTGAGGCTTATTGGCGTCTAAACCAAACAATGTCTAAATAAAACTTTACCTTCCGTCCCATGTCCTCTGAAGAGGCGTCCTCATGGGTGTCCAACATGTCAGACATATCGTACTTTTGGACAACAATGTGCTTCGACATCCGGGCCTTGTCTCCACAAACCTTGAGTGAAGAAGAGGATGCATTGTTTCGGAAATACGGCTGGGAACTTGGCATAAGTAAATATCCACATAATGTGAGTGAGTCCACTACTTACACTGACCCTCAGCATCCATGGCTATGCACCTGCCATCCGACTTTTGCACCAACCCCAAGTGCGGTCGACACAGGCCACTTAAAAAGTTGGAATCACTACAAATTGTTGTATATACCCTGGCAAGCAGTCTCGTTCCTGTGTGGGAGGTGCATCTGTACCATCCCAACTGTAATACCACATATTATCCCAACTACACCGTCCAACACAACGTCCGCACATACTATGGCAGTACATCGCCATTGGTGCACATCAATATGCCGAATGTTGGCTAATCGTGTTGTGGACTAGTTTTATGCTAGTTGCCGCCTATGTATTCACTCTTCTAGATGCACCCCTATCTGAACACCACTATACAGCATCTCTATGACTGATTACGCCCGTACATATGATATGGCTTTCCGGGCAAGAGGAGCACGACTTTGCAGCTGTTGGCAGTTCCGGTGTCACCTCACCCCAGACCATGTTTGGGATTCCTTCATCCTCCTCACCCTTCTCGACTACCACCAGCGGCGAAACACGGTGCCCGAAGCCCTGCATACTGGTGATCAAAAGGTCCGATTCACTGCGGCAATGACTGCTCGCAACGAGGAGGACGGAGTCAGTGTCAATAAGGAGCGCGTGCAGGGAGACGGTGCGGTCGAGGAAATCGTCGAAGGACTCATCGTCCCCCATGCGGGAGGACAGAAGGTCAGAACGTGTTTTTGATTCCCAATTCGGAGGCAGGTATTTAGTGCGAAATTCCTTCATGAAAGCTTTGAACGTTCCAGCAGCGAGACACGTCACCTGCGCCTCCGGGCGGAGCCAAGTCTGGATGTGCATGTTCTCGAAGCATCCCAGTATCGTTGCGACCTGTTTGTCGGCAGCGATGTCCTTTGCGCCGAAATAGTTGCGGCATGCAGATTCGAACTTAGCGGCAACTTCGGGGGAGATCTTGCCCTTGGTGAGGGTGGGAAGCTTCCCGGCAGATGCAACGACGGTGGCCTCGTTACCCATTTTGGGTTGGGGAGGTGGGTGGATTGGCAACAAGTCGGAGTCTGAGTCGACACATCAGCAGCGAGGTGGAGTCGGTGGAGTCAGTGGAGTTGGGGATGGAGAGAGCGAGGAGAGCAGCGAGGGGATGTTCTAAGCCGCCCTTGCTGCTCGTCTTGTCTGCAGAGGGTGTGGGGTGGACGGAGTGCGCAACAGCTTTGCTGGCGGTGGCTGTGTACGGTGACGTGGCCTATAAAGGCCGCCAGCAATGAGCTCGTCGCTCACGGTAAACAGTGCGGTGGACAGTGGACAATGGATGGTGGGTACAGCGTGCGACACGTTGCCCCGTAGGGTCAATGGAAGCAAAACGGAGGCAGAAAATGCGAATCAAGAGATCATAGATCTCTTGATCACCGTTCGGATGTTTTACGCTGGGCGGTGTTGAAAAAAAGTGGAAGCTCACCGGGGAGACCGGGGAGAAACACTAAGAGAAACCAGAAATCAACAGGACCAGAGTATGTTATTAGAGCGCCAGAGGTCGAGTAGGTAGAAGTACAAGCAAGTAAGTGATGTGACTGTGATCAGTGACTCGTTAGCAAGCAGCAGGCTTACACCAGCATACAAATGGCCCCGGGCGTGTATACCTCCTGCAATCCTCGGAATGGTCGCAGCTTCGTGAAAAACGCGATTCGATGCTCATCTACCTTGCTCTGACGGTCAGCTGTCAGGTGCGTCTTTGCTGCCATCCCCGCCCAGATCCTACGCCTGTCGAGAAGCCTCTATCAGCCTATTGATAAGCCAGCAATTGGGCCACGCGCGGAATTTGCCAATTTTGCTCATTCAGTGCCACTAGCTGTATTGTAATCGGCTATATAAATCACTCAGCAGGGGGCTAGTGTCAGTCCGGGCAGCTAGCTAGGAGACAGCAGCGTATATACTATAAGCTTTAAGGTGTGAACTCACTGGAAGGTCAATACTGGCCGGAAAGTCAAAATCATACTTAAAGCTTTAAGTCAAACCTTCTCTTTTAACAAACCCTCAGGGTTCGTAGGAGTTGGGCGTTCACTCTAATCAAGGACAGGAGGAAATACTATCCATCCGTGACCAGGGTTGAGGAATGGGAGCTTTGCAGGGGCAACCTATGTTGACTAGAACATCGGTCTACGGTAGAATTGGCATTTCCTGTCAATCAAGCCGAAGATCCGAGGACCGGAAAGGTCCGACGGCATAGTCAGGAACGGCACCTCAAAGGGAGCAGTAGCGGCAGCAAGGTCTTGCCGCCGGCTAAACCAAAATCGTGATGTCAAGAAGCTATTGATAGTCTTGACTCGAACAGACTCACATGGCTATTCACGAATGACTCGAATTGACTCGAATGACTCGAGGCTGATTCACCAGGAGTCACACACACCGAATTGGGGCGAGATGACGAGGCTGAGATATTATTTGGACACGCCAGAAGCGGACATATATTATTTATTTTAATTGTACCAACATCCATGCAGATTATTCTCCTTTTCAAGTCAAGATTCGTATGTAAATTAGTAGATTGTATTCAGTAGGAGTCCGTATCTTCACGGACTCAACGTTTGGACCATTATATACATTACTGTTTCGAGTTTCCATGTTTTGTACTATTTGCCAGTGGACCGTACCCTTCTTGTTAGGAGCACAGCATAACGCGTGCCTCCATCCGGGAAGTCTCACGGAATCCATTCGGTGTACATTTGAGTGTCTTTAGATACTTTAGTGTCTACCAATATATTGGGATTGGATTATATTTGTTGTGCAGCGTCAGCGTCAGCGTTTTTAGGGTCTCAGCGTCAGCGTCAGCGAATATTACAGCGGAACTTGTCAACCTTCGGTTACAGTTCAAACCCAGCGTTGAACTAAGTTTAGTTCACCACACAACCACCCGGTGTCCATCACCACAAACCTTTTTGAAAACCACAACTCTTCTAAGAACTATAAAGGTTGCATCAGCACCCAATAGGTCTGAGAAACCAAACGGTCGACTTAAAGCTTTAAGTCAAAACCTAGTTTTCAGCTATTGCAACAGCTGTAATACTTCGGTTGGAACGCCACGAACGCATATACAAGCAGAGAAGTGATTAGTTGTTTGATTTGGAGTGTGTTTAGTGTGTGGTTTAGCCATACATCGAGACCCAGTATCCAGCTCGTTTCCCCCGGTCGTCCCGATCCGCGGCGTATCAGCGCGCTGTAGTAACTGAGTCCGTGCAGCTGCACCGTTTTGTCGAGATATAATTGAGAGACCTCCGCTAACTCTGACATGGGCTCCTCCTGCAAAGACATGAGTAAGAAACTGGTGTACTGTTTGCGCTTCACTCCGATATGTATTTCGGAGCCGGAGACAGTATCAACTTTGTTGCTCAGCACGTAGCCATGGTCGTCCACAGGGATCCATTCCACGAGAGAATCCTCGAGGGACCGTGGATTCACTTCGACACACCGTTTCTTATGCACAACATTTCGCAAGCGCTCTGTCTGCCAAGCGCCGTTGTCTGAGATCAAGATAGCACAGTCGGCAGCAGCAATCAGCTGGTCGTGGTGCGAGCTAGAGCCCAATCCAGCTCGTGGGTCTCCAGAGGGGGGCTTGAAACTGAAGAGATGTCGTGCCATGGTTTTTGCCGGGAGAGAAGAGAGAGAAGTCAGGCAAGCCGAAGCGACGCATGAGGGATCTGCATCGCGACTGGGAACCACATGCAGACGAAATAAATAAATCACTTGACGATAGGGGGCAGAAAGACGAGGGAACTTGTTTGTTGATGTTATAATTCAACCGCTTAGCCTTCCATGTCAGGAATCTTCTCATTTCATTTCGTCCCCTGCAGTGACCCTGCAGCGACCGCTGCCTCCAATAAAATCAACGTCCGACTACAGCAAACTCAATGTATTACACCAGCTACTCTATTCTAGTCAAGTCGATCAATGTCCGGCCACACTTTGAATGTCATGCACACCCTAGCATGTTTCAGCACTAACACGAACCAACCATCCCTGCGAATCTGAAGCCACTTTCCCGGGGACGTCTCACCATCCACCTGTTACTTCCCGCAGTTGCAGTACCGCAAGGCTAGGAAATGATTACCGGACTGGTCACTTATCACCATCAACCAAGACAGGCGAGTCGGCGCGGTGCAGGTGTTCCCTCCATGGCCCATCTGGTGGACGGACCCGATGTTGTGCAGCGTGGACATCTCCCACTCACTCCCCGTCTGCATCTGACACGCAAGTTTAGTATAACGTCGCAGGCACTATAAACACCCCTATTTACCTGTAGGTGGTGCAGCGGCTTACAAGCATGGGCCTCGGCACAACACTCGAGGCACAACTCCCCCGTATCGCACCAGGGGCACTGCACAGCGCCGACTGGAATCCCACGGCCCGGTGCCGCTAGCTCGACACAGCAATTGCCGCAGTGTACCACCATACGCGTGCCGAGGAGAAGGGTGTCGATGCTTCCAGTCACCCAGTTGCCAAGTGAGTGACTCCATTCCTTGAATTGAGAATTGAAGCACAGCGCCAGCATGCGTTGAAACGGGCAAGATGTGCTGACTACAGAATGGGCTAAACTAAGCCCTGAATGCGGGCTAGCTGAACAACTAACACACCACACATAAAACACACACACACCGACCCAATCCTATCTAAACTTACTCACGGGGGACTTAGCGTGTCTTGCTTGATGAGTTCGGGTCCTGAGTCGTAGTATGCGACTGCGGATCTGATGTCTAGAGCACATATAGTTGTTCTATGCGTTCAAAACGTCTCAAAACGCAGTGTCTAGACGCTAGTTGGCTTGGCTGCTTGGCCTTTAAATAAGACTTCCAGAGAAGGATGCACAGGTTTATATATAAAAGATTGTTGATAGGAATCGCACCAAAGTACAGGTGCCTAGGCGAGGAGGTGTAGATTTGGACTGAAAATCCCGTTCAAGGGCTATGCTGCTTCGTCTAGACGGCATTTATTGCACTTGCTAGCCTCTCGAGAACTAGCAGCAGACTCGAACTCCTTTGAATCCAAGCTCTTTTCCGTACGCTTGGGCTTATTAAGGACCTCAAAGTACTATCCAACACGACTAGACGACCAGTGGTTGTCCCAGGGTTCTCCCAAAGTGCTGTGCCGGGTGTGGTCGGTTTTAGCGAGGGGTGTCCTGGTCACCCAATGCGGATGCCCTGCTAAAGTCCACTCGCGACGACAGTCGCAGTGCTCAAGCCTTCTTTGTGTGTACAGTCCTGATTTATACGTGGAGACAGTAGCCGCTCACGATCTCCCAACACGAAGCTTTGCTTATAAGTTCACACAAAAGTTCTGGATCCAACGAGCAACGCTGTGATTTTATAGACTACTGTTACACAGAGAGAGAGGGTACTTTAATCTCCGCTAAGTGGCCTGAGCACACCCGAATTGTCGTAATGATGAGCGGGGCATGAACTGGTCTATTGCGGTATTTTATGAGGCTTTATATACAATTCTGAGATAAAGAGATGAGGTAAAGAGAAATGAGTAAAACAGGCCGATGTTCTCACGGGGGGCAAAGATCCAGGCACACAATTGTTGTGTGCCTTAAATACACATATCACGCACATGGCCCGGATTTAACTGTGACACGTCACTAAGGGCTTTGTTGGTTGTTTCAAAGCTCTTTGTGTTGTGTAGTCGCTATAATGTACCCAGTTAACAGGAATCTGAAACTTATTTTCAGCCCTGAGTATGAGGAAACTTTGTAAATTAAGCTCAGGGTTTTTTTTGGCTGAGCCGCAACTCTGCCGGGGATCCTGTTGTGGCTCTGCTACCTACCAGGTACATCATGGCTACTACTCAGTCAACCAGCAACACAAAGCTCATAAAGAGCTTTGAAACAGCCAGCAAACACTTTTGTGACAAGTCACACTATTTCCGTACCATGTGTGTGGGACGTGCATTTAAGGCACACAATAATTGTGTGCCTGGGTCCTTGCCCGCCGTGTCTGGTCATGCGGTCATCCTCGGAAGGCTAACTGGGTCTATGCTGGCTCTGGACTTAGCAGAAAGTCATATATGCAAAACTACATCCCCCGACGCCGGACTGCTCACTAATCCGCTTGTATACCCCGATAGCACACGGACTAGACATATATATGTCTGCCCATGGCTAGCTACATCTCAACAACAACTCCTTCTTCATGTTTGTGCTTGTGTGCCCCAACACCGACCGCATCATGTTAGTCACCTGACTGGCTAGAGGGGCACTTTAGGGTAACCCCTCCTTATATCCCTAAGCTCCTTGCACCGTCTAGACGCTGTACCTTGCCGTCTAGACCACCTATTGAGCCGTTCTATACTCGTCTAGACGCCTTTAGCTTAATGTGTCGACTCGTCTAGACAGACCCTATATCATGTTGCTTGCTTTGCTGGTGAAGACCATAGCTTCCCTGTGCAGCCGTTGGTTCCTTTGATAGGGTAATTGACATTCTGAGGTACTAGACCCCGTATAGACCTCCTTGGTATGTGTATGTTGCACAGTGTAACATTTGTAGCCGCGCCTAGCACTGTACTAATACTACAGCCAGCAGCCGGAGCTCACTCTGGCTCTCCTTTGTACCACCGAACAGAGTTCTAGTGGGTATATTGACCCGTCTAGACAGCTTAATTATTACTTAGTAGCGTCTAGACAGACTAGTGCTAAAAAGCGCAAATAATAGCCAGATGGCAGCGTACTCAGTAATACATCGTTTCAGTGTTCCACACAAGGGCTGCCACCGACCTGCACTTTGTGGTTCCGACGGCAGAGATGATCTCAAAGCAGCACACCTCACACAGCACAGTGGGTCTCGAATCACAGCCGCCGCAGCGGAAGAATTGGTGAGCAGTGTTGGGGCCCATGGGTGTGCTACAGAAGTTGCAGTTCTGGCCATTGACTTCCTCCCCAGTGCTGCGTCGACGCTGCGCTCCTCGACTTTGGGTGCGTCGGTCTCCATCGAGCTGTTGGGCTCGCTTGCAATGTCGCTGAACGACCTGGCCTGTTAGAGCGTCGCCCCAGTCGTGTGAAGGCGAACAGGAACAGCGGGAGGACCGACATCAACGGTTACTTGCTCGATGGCCGCGAGGGAGGTTACAGACAGCGACGCGAAGGGCCTCGGAATTGAAAAGCATGGGATGCAAAGGACAGGCACGTAGATGGGGATTTTCTGACCGCTGGACCTGTTTTCACATCGTCAGTTACCCACTAATAAAATCTATGGCTTCAGAATTTGTCAGGGTAAATCAGTGATCCAGTCCCTTGTGGTTTATTTTCCCATCCGTCGGAAACTAAATACACGACACATCGCCTTTGCCATACACACATTTCTTGTGTTGGCGACATCCCTTCACCTGATGCTCCTCTAAATAGGACGCGTGCTGCCTCATTCCCAGTCTGCCCTCCGCTTTTCAAAATTGTTTTTTATTTCTCTCGTTTCCTTCCGCGGCGGCATTTACCGCTGCTCCATATAAAAGTAATGTAATATTAATCCTCTCTCAGATCAATACACACTCTCTTTAGGTGGGTTTGCCAGTCCACGAAAAAAAGGGATTAGGACCTGCATTATCCGAAACATTGCAGTATCATATTTCGCCATTCGTTCATAGTGACGCACACATGTATTGTAAATACGCACAGCCCCACCATCTTTGAATCACGTCGCGAAACACAAAGAATTGCTCATCACCTACAACTTCGCGCGGATTGGCTTCTGGAATAAGTGGTTACTATCAGCCAAGCGAGCAGAAATGGTCCAGGGTGTGCGGAAAAACAGACCTTGTGGCAATTGCACGGGCACGCCGTTGAGTAGCTCAAGCTCCATGTCAAGCGGGGGTTGGAGCCGGCCTCGAGGAAGTCGTAGTTGAAATCTTTGTAGCGCTCTCTGACGCTCAAAGTCGATTGGTCGGAGTTGTAGCTCTGAGCGTGACGCACCGGGAGCGTGTAAGTCGCATTGAAGAACAAATATTTCGGAAAGGCGCTACAAGATCCGCGTTTCAGGTGCAGCCGAGAGGCACTAGAAACTTGATTGAATGCGTACAATGTTGCACTGTTTCCATCGTCATAATTGAGAGCAATCAACACCGGAGTTATGTTGCCGTCTTCAACGAACTCGTCGACCTCGTCGGCCTCCTGCGGCTTCCACACTGACATATGCAAAACCAGATTGCGACCTGGGGGCAGACAGCGAGATCAGTACCAGAAAGATAATTGCCTAGATAGAAATGCGACGCACAGTGGTTCAAAGTCATGTTCGGCATTACGGAAAGGCTGTGGAAAGCAGTAGATACCTGCGGCAGGATTGGTCAATTCACCACCGTTTAAAAACCCCAGGGACTGGCCCTATACGGCAGGAACCTCCAGGGACAGGGAATGGTGTGTTTCTTTTCTTTCATTTTTTGATTTCGGGTTGATTCCTTCCGGAATTGCCCGTCAGATAAGCCAGTACTGTTTCGGCCTCCAGAATTTTCTTGCCCCGCCCACTCCCCCTCCCTTGCCCCAGCCCCCAAAAAAAAGAAACACCACAATGTCCATCGAGTGCTGCCCACCCTGGAGTGCATTCACGCTCCCTCCCCAAGGCAATGCCATTCCGCTCGAGGTCAAGCTCCTCGACATCACCGAGGAAGAAATTGAAAACACTGACCGCCGAGCGTTCCATGAGGTGCCTTCCCGTTCAGTCATCAGCCGCCTGCACCACGAGGACAAGGCCGATACTGACACTACCCCAACCCCGAGCCCCTTTACCACCTACTCCGCCATGCCGACTGCGGAAGAAAGTGAAACTGCAATTTGCTACTGGACCGAAGATTGGGCGCTCCAGTGCAGGCCTCTCTCGCTGGTCCGCGATCTCAATCCCCGGCCGGACATCTTCACCAATGCTCATCTGGACATGCTGAATTTTCGACGCGTTACCTGGGACAAGTAAGTGTAATATTCTCAGAGGGAGCGGGCTTAACTTATGTGGCATATATAGTCCGCGCGCATTTGTGGATGTTATCAACAAGATTGGGGCTTTCTTTGTCGGACCTCCCACTCAGCGCGGAGCTTGAGTGAACATCATCATTGAGGCTGGGTTATTGATGCAGCATGTGCGCGGGCAGATTGACAGACAGGGAGTGCTCCACCATACTCTGTTGAGCGGCTTCTGCTACGGTGCTCGCGGGATTGCGGTCAGCCAAATGTCTATCATCTATCTTCCCATCCCTCACTCAGTTCAGCGCCCACAGAACGTCCCCAACAATGAGACAAACACTTTCCTGTTGACTGAGCTTCGCTTGGACCCCAATATTCAAGCGGTGACTTCCTTTCAAAATGGTTAGTCTCGCAACGGCCCCCAAATAACCCCCTCTGATACCCAAAAAAGCGGCACTGCAGACAATCGCGCCCCGGCTTTAGGAGTCCGCAAACAGGACCATTGATGCGATCATGGAAAACAACTGTACCCGGACTTTACCTCTGTACCAATCTACCGGACATGCCAGGCACCAGCCCACCGCATTCTCGCAAGTCGAGTATTTTTTCTCCATCAAGGATTCCCACCCGCACCAAGTTTGAGACAGACCCACCGCATAGACAGCCTTCACGTCCCTCGGCCATTACGGGCCAGGAGAAGCCGACCTGATTCTCTGGCACAACCGCACAGTCGTCTCTTTCCCCCTGGGCTCTACCTTTTTCTTGCCGGCCGGTCTGTTCAGCTTCTCCTTCACTGGCGGGTCGGAGGGAGCTTCTCGCATGCTCATTTCGCAGTCGTGCAACAGTGAAATGTTTAAATTCGTGGAAAGTGATCTGGAGGTCCCTATGTACCATTCGGCGGTGGAAGCAGGGGAGGAGCGACTGTTGTGTGCGGAGCGTGCCGTTAGACTGTTCCCGACCCTCGATGATTTTGACTCTCGCATTGCTGTTTGAATATCTTGTATTTTGTGTCGGTCGGTTCTGTTGATGGATGCTGGAGGGCTATACCCTTTGGGCCTAACAGGTACAAATCTCATCTCCTTCTTCTTTTGGACCGCAATGTAGGCCGGAAAACTCACGTGCACAAATGGCGGTTCCTCGCCAATAGTGGCTGCCGAACTTACGAATCAATGTCTGATATGCATGTGCCTCTGATCTATAAAGGGTCTCCCGTATTTTCCAAGGCCTCACCTACTCTCCCGCCTCAAAAAATCAAGAAGAAAGACATCACACCGTTCTCCTTCCCATACATGCCCTCCATGTCCCGCTGCACGCCGCCGAGCTTATCATTGTGTAGATGCCTGCATTTGCCGAGCTTAGGCACGTCGGCGACACCCCTGACAATCCCATCGTCATGGACTGCGCTGGGCACATTGGTTTCAACTGTGTTGCCATATCCCATGGAGAAGCTTATGGGGATTTATGGCTTTGACATTATATGTCTCCAGGAGCCGTGGGTGAAGGAGCCGGAGTCGTTTGAACATACAGGATACTATCTTATAACACCAAGTTGCGACGGAAGACACCGAGTATCGATTTACATCCACGAAGCCACCATCCCTGCTGCCAACATTGTTCCCCATTCAGACCTCTGAGATTCCCCGGACATTCTCTTTGTTGACCTGGTCCTCAAAACGCACAAGATTTCGCTGATCAACTTGTACAACGATTGTGGTACTCGCGCGGGTGTAGGGCTGATTGATAGTGTTCTGAATCAACTGCCACTGAAGAGTGACATCTTGGCGCTGGACTCCAGTTCTCATCACTGTACGTGACTCCAAGACCATCATGTGCAAGATTGATGCCAACTTCAACCTCCACAACATCCTCATCACCCGTTCGCTCACCCTGATCACACCGCCGGACATTCCAACTCACCTCCTGTCTGGCAATGTAATCGACCTGGGCTGGGTGTCACCTTTGCATTCCTCTAGACCGGCTAAAACTCAAGACAAGCTCCTTGTACCCTAGATCAGTTTGCTCCCCTATTTGATAGCCAAAATCCACTACCACCACCGTGCATACCTTAACGCGTGCCGCGTCGGACGATGAGTAGGCGTCTCTGGTAACTGTGCCGCCCAATGCCAAGAGGACCCTAAACGATAAATAAATGTTTTATAAACAGTTAAACGGTTGTTTCTCCGGGCCTGTGTGCAGTCGAGTATTTCCGAGGTTGAGATCACGAGAAAGGATATGTAAACCAATGCAGACAGCAGTGTCCCCGTTGCACATTGGGGCTCAGATTGCTGCACGCCTTCTGCACTATGTGTGCCATCCTGCCGCATCAGCGATGCCCCAGACATGCAAGTGGATGTCAGGGACCATTTTACTGTTGTTCTGTCTCACTACAACTAGCCCCATCAACATTAACTCGATGCTAAGAAGCTTACCAACTTTATACTACATTCAACCTTGGGAAAGTTCGTTACTCGTTCCAATCATACTGTGTGCCAGGGGAGCTGGTCCTCTTTGGTCAGTCTGGGGTCCGGGGGAATAATGAAATTAATCCCAACGACAACATGGATGAAGGTGTCAGGGGAACCCCTATTCCACGCCAGTCCGGTTGGCCTGATGCCTCCCGATGGCACTGTGTCTGCGATCAAGCTCGGGATCTTTGCCGATCACTCCGGTCACGTACATCTGTATAGTAGCTTTTATACCCGCAGTCTAGCGTGGGAATCCTCAGAGTTTCTTCTCTTTGGATCTCCCTCACTAGGACTCTTGAGTATTCTTGGGCCTCGAGGTTGCCCTTACAGCAGAAGAAACTCGCTAAGGGATTAACTGGTCAAGATTGGGAAATTTGGCGCCACAGACTCGGACCACTACTCCAGTGCTCCTACCTCTCCCTCCTCCAATCTTGACCCCTCCTCCCCTGCCCCCGATCCCGTCATGGCGGACCCTGCTGCTGCCACTGCCGCCAACGCTGACCGCCTGACCCGGATCGAGGACACCCTAGAACGGCTTCTTCGCCTAGTTGATAATCCAATCCCACCACCACGTATTCCCTCGCCTGCCCCGTCCCTTGCTGCTTCGGCTCCGGACCCGGGTCCAGGAATATTTGGCAACATTACCCCCGGTGCAAAATCAGTCCTCCGACCGAATCCCCTGTTTGTCTTTGATGGTGATTGGTCCCAAGGTTCGGGCATTCCTTCATACTGTCCGCTCCTATGCCCGCCTCCTCCCCGAGGCCTTCATGAGGACGGCCACCCCTTGGAGGAGAAGGTTGTCCGGTATGCCATGTCCTTTTATGGCAAAGGACTCCGCACAGCTTTGGGCTGAGCGTCACTCCAGAAGGACGAGTTCCCGTTCCCCACCTGGGCTGCCTTCACCGCCAAATTCAAACTCAGATTCGTCGAGGAGAACGAGCAGGACCATGCCCTGCAAAAACTCGAGTCCCGGTCGTACTTCATGGGTTTCCGGACGTCTTCTGCTACACTGAAGAGTTCGAGGACCTCGTCAACCTCGCTGGCTTCGAAGACCCTCTCATGAAGGTCACCAAGTACCGGACTGGACTCGACCCGGCCATTAACCTCGCCATCACCGGGTCGAGCGACCCCCCGACCTGCGTGACTACACTGCGTGGCGGCTTCGTGCATACCGCCAATACGAGTCGCTTCTCCGGGCAAAGGCCACAGGTACTGGTTCAGCTGGGACGTCTGGTCGACACTCAGTTGTTCCAAGTCGCCCCCGGCCCGCCCCAGCGCTCATTGTGGCTGCACCCCCACAGAGGGTTGCCCCCCCTGCACTTCCACCTCCCGTCCCCATGGATGTTGACCACACATGCGCCCGGCACTCCCCTCGTCGCAGGTGCTTCCGATGCGGGGATCCCAACCACTTCGCCCGCGACTGCACCAACCCTATGGACGTCCGGAACATAGACATCCTTGACGAGGTCGCCCGGCAGCTTGGGCCTGACATGCTCGAAGAGCTTATCACGCATGTTGCCTCAGCTGAGGTGGTTGCCGAGCACGCAGCAGCCGTGGAGCAGGAGCATTTTGTCCCTTGCGCAGAGTGAGCGGTGTACCCTCTGTCGCCTCCCCTAATCATTTTGCTGTCTTATGTAACGAGTCTGACAATTCATCTCTTGCATTGGCCAAAACGATAGACGCACCCCCGAGCCGAATCCCAAAGTTGCCGAAGATAGCGATGACATCTTCTGCATCATGCTGTGCAACTCTGCACAGCCACATCAAGAATACTTTTCCTAATTGTGGCTGTGCCATTGCAGGTGACAACTTTGGTGAAATTTCGAGCGATGACAATGCTTTTCTATGCTCACCAAAAAAACCGCCTCCTGCCCGTGACCTTCCCTGGGATCGCTTACATCGCAAAGCTGCATGGGAGCGGAGGCCTCCCAAGCGCTACACGATCTCAGCCACCCCGGGCCCGAACTCGCTCCACCTCCCCCTCGAGATTGAGTCCACCGACAACGCC
>JARKIB010000780.1:0-27760 GCA_029378385.1 Mycena metata | reverse complement strand
AAACGCATCATCCGAGAGGTGTTTGACGATGGCGGTGACGGTTCAACGACCTGGGGCGGGTGAGTGTGGCCCCAGACGAGAGAAGAAGAGGAACACACCTTGACGAGCCCGTCGGTCGAGTTGCGGTCCCAGAGGTCGGTCACGGTGAAGAGCTCGCAGCCGGGGATGTTCTGGGTGACCTTGTCCGTGCGGATCTGCATGGCGAAGAGGGCGATGGCATGCTTCTTTGCGCGGTCTGGGTTGGCGTCATACTGCTCCTGGGTGAACTCGGAGTGGTTTATTTTGTTGAAGCCACCCTCCTCGGGGAGCTGATCGAAGATGTAGCAGAGGGGGATGCCGAGGGAGAAGAGGTCCCAGAGCTGGGTGACGGGGTCGGTTGACTGGCGATTATCGGGGGAAGCGAGGGAAAAGTAGTAGAGAAAGCCGCGAATCTGCATCAACCGGGCGCGGAGGGCTGAACATCGCTGGTAAAGCGAGACAGACTGGGAAGCGGCCTTGTTGAGGAGAGTATTATTCTGGATGGGCGAGTCGGAAGGTAGACCAGCTGTGGAGATAATCGACTTTTTGCGCCCGGCCGTGGAAGCCATTATGGTAGAGAAGAGAGATGGTCGTCCAAGCCTGGATCCCAAACACCCCCAAACACCACTGCCGAATTAAGTAAGCTGGCTACTCCCCCCAACACTCCGACCCCGAATGGCTATTTTCTTGGATCCAATGATGGGCAGTCCCCTTGCCGTCTACCTCGACAAGCATATCGACGACAGACCCGCCCTCGTCGACCTCGTCAAGGTACCCCCTTTTCTCTCTTTTTCCCTATCGCTCACCGCCCAGAAACACGGCGGCACCGTTTCCCCGGGTTACAGCGGGGTCCCATACATCCTGGGTAATGCAATCAATTACCCTTGATTCTCCCTCGAGCTTATTTCCATCCAGTTGATCCCCGCAAACCCTCCGGTCAGAATCTATATCGCCAGTATGCAAACAAGAAGGGCAAGCTCGTCCTCGACGCTCGCTGGATTCGCGAGTGCATCAAAGCAGCACAACTGCAGACTTTTGCAACAAACTGGGCCGGCTGCAAGGTCGATGGAACTGAGACGTTTGTTATTTCGCGTTTCAGACGCGTCTGGACCTTATTCTTCGCGCTAGTCAAATCCAGGAGAGTACCCCGCCCCAACCACGCGCGCATCATGTCGAGGAAGAGCCGCAGCACCAGCAACAGCAACAACCACAGCAAGCCCTCCACATTGATCCGCAGACCCACTATGCATTCCAGGTATACAACCCGCCGATCCAGGTCCCCGCCGAAACCCCGCCGCAACCGTGGCAGCCCACGCCCGCCATCGCCCCCGAGCAGAGCCACATCGCCCCCCCGCACATCCACCGTCCCGCCGTAGAATATCGTCAAGACACCGCCTGGAATCACTACAACCATCAACCCACCGCGCCCGTCACCCCCGCCGCGGCTCAGTACGACTACACCCGGTATCGCGACGACGGAAATAACTGGACCGCGCCAGCCGCAGCAAACTACTACGATCCTGCTGTCAGTGCACTTGAATGAACATCTTGCCCTAATCTAACAGCTCGGTTCCAGTATGTCCAGCCGTATCAGTCCAGCTACATTGAGGAGGACCACACGACCCCCGAAGCGGGCCCGTCAACTCTCCCCCCCGAGCCCCCCGAACAAACCCGCGGTCGCAAGCGTGCTCGCCCCACAGCAAGTGCCCTCGCCGTCTCCGCGTTCGAAATGATCATGTTTTTCCTCTAGTCTGCCCCAACAGCCCCTCCAGCGTCTCTTGTTGCAAATCGGCACACACCTGCCCGCTCACCCACGCCGCCAACTCGCGTCGTGAAAAGCACATACGGCGGAAACCTGTTTACTGCCGATGACGTCATGTATCTCAAAAAGTACATTGACTATTGCCATGAAGAGGGTTTGGTTCTCAGGTTTGTATATTTGTTTAAATGACGGAAGACCGTGATAACCCTCGTGCGACAGTCTACGTGAAATATGCGAACGAATAGCAGTCAAGGTTCGCGCCAAGTCCGTCTCGGTTCCCCGTCTCCGTACTAACATAGCACTTAATAGGCTCCCCATCACACGTAGGAGAGCGCTCTGACATGTAACGGATATTTCCCTGACCGCCATAGTTTCTATTCCTGGCGTCGCTATTGCAACAAGCACCAAATTCGCCTCGGCGGATATACGATGAATGCGGACCGTTCAGTGTCTCCGAATGCGGACGGGGATGATGATGAGGAGAACCCAGTGGTGCAGCCGACACCTAGCGCACGTCCCCCAGGCGGATCTATCCACAATCTAATGCATATGGATGTTCCTCCACGGAACCGATCTCCGACGCCGCCCCGAGCATTGTTTCGGAGCACCACAGGCAAAGGCGTCGCATTCACAGACGCCGACATCACGTTTTTGGTCCGCTTTATGCAATATCGCAGGTCAGCGCCAGTTTGCCTGTTTTATACATATTCCATTTACCATACATTCCCAAGGTCTCAAGGCAAGCTTGACATGGTGGCATTTTGGAAGGATGTCGCAACCAAAGTGGGATATCTTCCCATTCAGTTCCGTCTGATCATTTAATTTTCAATCAGGCGCCACATCATTCGCGGGCGTCGTGGATGAAGTTTTGGCGCCGACACAAGCACGAGCTCGAGCGTACCGACGCCGACGCGCCGCTGCCACAACCTCCTGACAAGAAGATGCGCTACAGCCGTGGGGACGACATTTTACTCGCAAAGCACTTTTACAACAAGGTCGAGGGCAAGTCTGATCAGATATTTCAGGCCTTTGGGCGTATGGTCTGTTGATCATTTCATTCCCCGTTCATTCCGTGGTGTTGATGCGTGCCACAGTATCCGCACCACCCGTGGAAGGGTTGGCAGGAGCATCACCGAATTCACAAAGCCAAGATAGATCATTTTATCGAACGGCTTGCAAATGGGGAGACGCTCGAGGACGAAGAGGCAGCGCCAGAGTAAAGCTGGTAATAAATTATCGTAACTTTATAGCTACTCAGCATTGTCCTTATCTTGCTGGCTTGAGTATCGCTGGTCCTTCTATCATGGCAGTTCAAATATTCAAAACCGTGACACAATTAGTGACCTATACTTATCTCGTCTGTTTCGGACAACTTTGATCGCATATTGAATTATTTGAACGTTCAAAATGGTGTTGACAGCTGAACAGAGGGAGCAGGTATGAAGATTTATGCACAAATGTGCAATCTCTAACCGGGGAACCCCACAGTTTCATCGAGACGGGTGTGCTATCTCTTTCCATCCGCTGCGATACGAATTAAGTCCAATCGTGAGGTACCTCGTCATACGAGGCTTCGTAGCTCCTGAAGATGTTAGGACGCTACTCGGACGCTCGAAGGAATTGCTGCAGGAATTCAGCCTTGAAGACCACCCTCTGGTACACTACATATGAATAAGTTGACTTCTGCGTTCTTCTACCCATAACAGACCAGTTCACGACTGGCGACGACGACGGGGAGGGTCACATCGGCGACGCGTACTTCCTGGAGTCTGGAGACAAGATGTGTGTCGCTTTGCGTTCCCGATGATCCTCGAGAATGGCTGCTGATTTTTTCCTCCCCGACTGCAGCCGCTACTTCCTCGAGGAGGATGCGGTGGTGGACGGGAAACTCAATCGGCCCAAGGATAAGGCCGTGAATAAGATCGGGCATGGTACTCGGTGCTCAAGTTCGACACTAGCCAAAGCGCTTATAAACCGGTTCTAGCCCTCCATGAACTGGATCCCGCATTTCGCAAGGCCAGTAGCAGTGAACAATTGGTTCCATTGCTTCCGGTAAATCAATCAATCCTGACGCGCGTCTCGGTGCAGGTCACCCTCGAGAACGAACGGATGCGCACACTGGTCCGCGATCTTCAGTTTCATCGCGATCCAATCGGTGAGTTCAATACCCACAAGTCCGCGCCAAGGCGGAATTTCGCTGGCTGACTATCGCCATCGCAGCTCTGCAATCCATGGTCATCACGAAGCAGCCCCAAATCGGTAAGTCGCGTCGACCCTCCGTCGAGTGAACTACAATATCTATCAACGTAGGCGGTCAAGGTAGATAATCTCGGGGTGTATCAATGCTTCTCCGCTAATTCACTACTTACTACGCAGTGGGTGAACATAACGATTCGTGCGCCTTCTGGTCCGCAAACTCTATATCTCTCTCTGATTATTTACTATCGCTCTAGAACTTTTTTGGTGCCAGATTTTTCTTTTTTCGCAAATGCTGAACTAACAGGCAGGGTAGTACACCGAACCACCGAGCGCCTTGGGATTCTGGATAGCGCTGGAGCAGTGCACTGCGGAGAATGGAGCGCTCTCGTTCCTTCCTGGTTCTCATCTAACGACTCCTATTACGAAGCGGTTCGTGCGCCTCCCTGAGGGCGGCACGGGTTTTGAGCCCCTCGTCACGGCAGAAGTTGCCGATCGGGTCGCAGCGGATAGCAGCGCCACTAACAACACCTACATTCTCGAAACTTGTGAACCCGGTATACAGCATCATCATCAAGCATTAAGCTGCTGCTAATTATTTATTTAATTGAATAGGTGACCTCGTCCTCATCCATGGTGCGGTTGTCCACAAATCGGAGCGCAACACTTCGGATAAAACGCGATTTGCGTATACTTTTCATATGATCGAGGCGGGCGCGAAGTATGATGAGAAGAACTGGTTGCAGCCAACGGCGGCTATGCCCTTCTCGCGGATCTTGGCATGACGCTGTAACCGTCGTGTATGGCGCACAGTAATCGTAATACAATGTACTTTCTAAAGTTTATTCAACTTCTTCCACATTGGCCAGTTCCCGAATGTTTTCCGGTCGCAACGCGGCGACTTCATCAAGCAACGCAGGGAGGAAGGTTCCCATGCCGTGGACATCCTCCCGTTTAGCCGCCAGTTCGGAAGCGATGGTCAAGGTCAAAACACTTGATTCAACCCAAAATTAGGTTTCAGCGGAAGGCTTCAAGGAGAAGAACTTACGCGCCGACCGCAGCCGAAAGAAAATCTCCACCTCGAGTAAGCTTGCCTTCATGTTCATCGTCATCGCTTTCCAATGCATTGGCGGCGGCGCAGTAAGCGGTGATTACTGACCCGAGCATGCAGCCTGATCCTGTTATTTTCCCGAGAAGAGAATGCCCGTTCTTCAACATTAACACACGCTTCCCATCGGATACATAGTCGGTTTCTCCTGTCAAGACAACGATGCAGCGTTCTTTCCTGGCCAATTGTCTCGTGAAATTAATCGGATCTTGGAAGCCACCCGTACTGTCAACTCCCTTAGAAGTCGCCTCGCCTGAGCCCGCAAGCGCTGCAAGTTCCCCTGCATTTCCTTTAATCACGGTTGGTTGCCAGGCGTTCAGAAGTTCTGTGAAATGAAATCATATGGAAGGACGTGAATTAAACAGCTGCCCCCTACCGTTGACGCTGGCTTTACGAAAGTCGGATGCTCCGACGCCCACAGGATCCAGGACGACCGGGTTCTTCGCAGCGTTGACGAAATAACCGCCTCTCAACATGCCTTGAACGGACCCTGATACGAGTGTTCCAATGTTGACCAGTAGACCGTTGCTCAATTTTGAGAGGTCCGACATTTCTTCAGGCGCGGTGGCCATTATAGGACTTGCCCCTACAGCCAAGGTTATATTGGCCGATTGAGTGGAAACTACAATATTCGTCATCTAAGATCGTTGAGGCTGCGATCACACAAGAGAAAACGAAGGGGCCGACCTGATGTACGAGCGGGTTTAAATTCCGGACGCCGTCCATAATGGTTGTGACATTGTCTAGAATTTCGCCTCGCGACCAGACGGAAGTTGGGGCTGACGAATCCAAAATACAACGCTTGCATGCATTGAAAATAGACTTCAACCGCCGTGCAGCAGTCTCAGGATTTGGTGATGCGACAATGTCAGAAACTACCGCCACTCCATCAAGTGCGTGGTTTGTACTGGACACGGAACCGTGCAATAACCGTGTCTACCACTACGTTCAGGATCAACGGACTTGGAAACAAATTCCCCTTACCAAGTTGGTGGATTTGATACCGCCTGTGCGCGCATTAGAACTGAATCCAAGGGTAAATGAAAGGTAAGCACCGATGGCAACAGCTGGAATGTCAGAACCATCGAGCGCTTCCAATAGGACCCCCAAGCCGCGGACGCCGATGGGGGGACTAGTTAACTTTTTTGTTTGAGTATCCCAGACGGCACCCAGACCGACATAATCAGCTTTGGACTGTCTTGCTCTGCGAACGTCGTCCAAAGAGTTGCAAGAGATGCCGATAATGGATCCCTTCGGCATTAGTTTTCGCGCAATGTCGACCGGCATGTCAGATTGACCAAGATGCTACGCCGTGCGCATTAATAGCAAGGGCGATATCAACGCGATCGTTCACGAGAAGGGGAACATTATAGCGATCACAAAGTGCTTTCGATTCTTGGGCAATTTGAAGAAACTGTCGTGAGAGCGTTAGATCCGACTTCCTAGGGCGAAGAATCATCAACTTCTGCTGTATCTGCGACTTTCTCTCGGATTTGAACGATGGTGACGCCTCCGATGAGAGCCTGGAGGCAGAATTCAACTAGAATGTCCCAAGAAAATCGAAACGGGATGCACCTGTTCCAGGGCCTCGAGATAGGGCTGAATACGTTTTAGATTGAATCCCTCGGAGGTTTGCTGGGTCTCACCTTGCCAACGGGAAGTAAAGATCTATCTGTCACAAGGTACAACGAGAGGTCCATCTGCAAAACAGGAAAAACGCCCAACCCCCAAAAAGGGAATTCTAAAAAAAGCCCTCAACTCCCACGGGCACTCGCTTAGGGCAGCTACAGAAACGAGACAGATTCGAGGCGAAGCGTTCTTCACACAAAGCACCTGGGACAGGACAGCAGCTATTTATGAATAACTCATCATTAACACGATAAGCAAAGCTTTCGGAATCGTTGAAGGATGGATCAACGAGCAAGAGGACAACACGCGAGAGCTGTCAGGATACCCAATATTTACTGAGAGCTCGCCTCTGTTCTTTTAGCTGAAGTGGTCATTGAGGGCCTGGTTTGTGAAGTGGGTAAGTAACGTTGAAAATGAATGGAGGTTCACGGACCCCTGTCTGCGCCCCTGTCACCACGACCACGACCTCTTCCACCTCGTCCGCGTTCGCCGTCACCCCTCCACTCACCACCACCCCTGCCTCTGAAACCTGCAAATCTAATTCAGACACGCGTCACTGTTTCGGATGAATGCTACCCACCTCCACGTCCACGCTCACCACCACGGAATCCACGGTCGTTACCTCTGAACCCGCCTCTGAAACCTCCTCGGTCCAATCCACGCTCACTTCCGCGGGACCCTCTTGCTCGTCCGCGACCACGGGCTTGAGTGAAACCATCGTCCTCTTCAGGCGCAGTAGTAGGAGCCGCATCGGCGGCGGGGGCGCTGTGGCCATTGCTCTGGAGTTGCTCCTCGACGGGTGTGGCCGTCCCAGAAGTCCCGAACTTGGCATGCAGACCAGCTATCGGCGGCAGCCCGCCTTCCTCGTCGTCTGCTGCCCAGTCGAGAGCGGCGTTGCTCTGGAACTTTTTTCAGTGCTGGTTGTTAAACTTGAGGTCACCTTCAAAAGTTCAAACTCACCGTATCAGGCTGGTGGGTTAGCGGTGGTGAGGGGCTCATCGGGCTGGACATGGCCGTTCTCCACAGCCTGCTCTTCTTGGTGGTCGGTGGCGTCAGAACGCTCAACCCACTCGGCGTGGTCTTCGAATGGTGTCTCGAGCTCACTGGCCTGCATGAAATCGAAGCTGCCCGAGGCCGAAATTCCTACCGGCTGATTTGGAGCAGACAAATCAGGGCCGTCCTCGACGCTTTCTTCGGTCGCCTCAGCAACTGCCTCGGGAGACGTCTCTTGAACTGGCGTCGCGGCCCGGGGCGGGTTGAGGCTGAGTTGAGTGATTTCCAAAAGGCGTGCATCTGCAATTGGTTTTAAATGGGTGAGGAGTGCCACAAAACACGAGAAGCCTCACAAGAGACGCCTTCATAACTGCCCTGTCCAAACATAAATCCGGCCAACACTGCCTGCTTGGTCTCTCCAGCCTCCGCGAGCAGAGCTTCAACAGCCGAGAACACAGCGGTGACTTCTGCGTTTTCAAGCCCAAGGGATAGTTCGCCGGATGCCAATAAAGACCGCAAGCGTATGAAATTAAGGAGATCGAAAGCCTTGGTCAGGGCACCATTCTGCAGAGCGTCAGAACGTCTGGTAAATAAAAGGCGCTCATCAGGTCACGGACCTCAGCCGCAGAAACAGCACTCGCTATGCGGGCCTTTTCACTCTTCTCGGCCTCTTGACGCTTGTGAGTCAACTCAGCCACGAGTTGAGCCTCGTAGACCTGCAATTCAATTTGGGTGAGCGGACATACGAGCAGTGAAGGGGGCAAACACACTTCGACGGCCTTTTTAACTTCGCCTAACTTCTTTCTGCACTGCTTCCAGACCGGGGAGGGTTTTCAGGGTTGCCTTCTGGTCTTCGTTTAGCTTTTCCGGGACAGTTGAAGCATAGGTGGATATTCGGGCCTGTTGAATCGTGTGTGAGCGAGTGTGACAAGGAGGACGAAATGGAGGATATACAATTTTCTTGGAGGTTGCTTTTAACCTCTTGTGGATGAGGTCGACGATGGGAGAGGGTTTGAGCACAAGGTCCTCCTCCGCCGCGACTGGGGTGGCCTCGGGCTCGGGCTGAACGACCAACTCGGGTGCGATGGCGCCAGCCTGGATTTCAGAGGCTTCCGGTGCCTTGTCAATAAGGGCAGCGGAAGAGGATTCGAGGACGGGGGTGGTGGCTTCAGCCTGAGACGCGATCGGCGGTGTGGAAAAAAAAAGAAAAAAGAAAAAGAACCTTTGACTTTGTCTTGCGCTTTTTGCGCGCAGACTTGGATAGTTCCTTTGGAGGAGGGGCACCCGGAACAATACGCAGAGGCTCAGCGGACATTTTGCGCTCAAAGTCGATTCAAAAAAGGACTAGAGAAAGAATGAAAGTTGGTGAACTGGGCCTCACGTGGCGTGATCCCAACTGCCGATCCCAACACTGCCTAGTCATGCCGATGTTGACTCGACTTGGACCTAACCCCACTATTAGCCAGTAGTGTTAAGAACCGTCCCGCGCGTATCTCAATCCCTACAAAGCGGGCACAAGAACGAGCCATGGACTCGGATTTCAGTACGAACCGCCATGCCAGTGAAATACAGCCACAGCAACCTCCCCAAACCGCTCCCTCTCGCCATCCAGATCTTTCATTCCCGGACGGCAACATCGCCCTTCTCAGCGGCTCCGTCTACTTTCTCGTGCACAAGGGCCTCCTCTGTCGACACTCTGTTCCCCTTCATAAAGCTCTCGATCACACGACCAAAACTCTGGATCCGCGAATGCAGATAGAAGGCAGACCCGTGCTACATCTTGTCGACACTCCCCAAGACATCGCCCATTTCCTCTATGCCCTCTACGACGGAATGTAAGCAGCACAAATATAGCCAGAGATCCTCGCCCGCTAAACGATCTGCGTTTAGCCTCTCCGTGAAGTTTGATCCCCCGAATTTCCCCGTAATCGACGCTCTCCTACGCCTCACCACGAAATATCAAGTCAAGCATCTTCGCTCAAGTCTTATCCGCGAGCTTCAACGCACCCAGTGGCCCGTTCGACTCACTCATTGGGAGATTCGAGAGGCAGAAGCGACAGACGCCAACGGCCACTATGATGCAAGACTACACTATCCCCACCCGATGTATGGTGCAGGCTTCTTTCTTTTGATTTTTTTTCACTAACGGGACGGGGTTCAAGACTTGTGATCAATCTCGCGCGAGCAATTCAGGCGCCGGAGCTCACACCAGCAGCTTTTTATGATCTATCGCGTTGTGTTGTGAGCGAGACGACCGCTGGATATATCGATGTTGAAAACGTTGTCCACCAACTCTCGCCGCAAGACCTGATGAGCCTTCTGAAGGGTCGGGAGCACGCATCACGATTTCTCTCTACGTTCATCGTCAACGAATTGGAAGGACGCCAGCCCTCGGACAATTGTGTACACATTCGCGATGAAGATCCGGCCCAGAGACGCGCTTGTCAAGCAGCGTTCGAGAGCATTACCTTTGAAATCCTGCGGGACGTCAACGGCGTAACTCACCGCAACTCGGATCCTCTCTTTGCCATCGTCGACGCGGAGCTGATGCAGACTCGGGAGACGCACATGTCTGTTTTACGCGCGTGCGAGTTTTGTCGACTGGAGTTTGGGACTGCGGTGGACCAGGCGCGGGAGGAATTCTGGCATCGGATGCCGAGTTGGTTTGGGGTGGAACTCGAGGGTGGAGTGTGGTCGTAATTCAAAAGGCAACTTGTGGTTGTAATTCAAAAGGCAGCTTAGCCCCAAGTAGATCGGAACGGAAAAACGGAATGTGATTTAATTGACGAGATGTTCAGTAGCTGCTGATTTCCTGATCGGCAGGAAATCCTGGGAAATCCCCGCCGCGTAATAAAATCCCGAAGGCGTATGCGGTTTGTGGCCGCGGGGGGTTGACTACGGCGAGTATTGTCAAGGGCGCCGTGGGTGTTTTTAGAGACACTGCTTTCGGGCACGTTGCGCGAGTAGTGTTGGAAACAAGGCACTTTGCGGAGACTTGGGACGCGGTGTGTTTCTTGGAGATTCCCATCAAAGGCTGTGTCGGATGAACGGGCTGGCGCAGCTCGCGTGGTATGTACGTAAGGATTGTGCGCCTTTTCTTGATCGTAACTTTGAATTGAGGTTTTGGAAATTGAACCACATGAAAAACCTTGCCAACCCCGCCTGTCGTTTTTTTCTGGTTCACAACCATCCTCCTTTAAAACGAACCCGCGTCCCAGCTTTTTCTCCATCGCCTGCCCAGCATGTACCACCCTGCATCCTACAGAACTGCTACTTCCGCCGGCGACAGACCCACTCTCCCATCTATCGGTCGCATATTTGGTTCGTTTGCACCCTCTCCCATTCGGCACCGAGCTAACTTCCCCACAGAAGGCGCACCAACACCCGTCCCGACCTATCGTCGTCCCTCATTAACTCTGCCGCCCCTGGATGATGGTAGCAGTTGGGGCAGAATGACGAGCCACGATATGCAGGTTCGTTTTTTTTCGTGCTGCCGGGCACGATTTGCAGACGCTCATCTTCTTTTCTTTCAAGGGCCGCGCATTTAGCTATCAAGCAATGCACCAAGAAGAACTCTACCGATTGCCAAACTACATGATGCCTCGCGGTCGTATATCTCCAGAGTCCGATCCCGGCCGCGACGCGCTCTCTTCTGCCAGCAGCTATTCCAGCTCTTCCTCGCCTTACGACACGCGAATGTCAATCCCCCCTTACCGTCCCAGCAGCGCGCCGCATCTCGGCGCGTACCGCTCCGCCCCAAGCTATCACCACCCTGCTCCGCCCAACCCGTTTTACACGGCACGCCCCCCCTCTTCAGCCGCACGTCATCAGTGCACCTATTGTAATAAGAGGTTTAATCGCCCTAGCGGCCTCAAGGTTCGCGCACATGGTTGTCGCTTGTGGAACCCTTGGCTTATCGTCTTCTAGATTCACCTCACGACCCATACCGGCGACAAACGTGAGCGCCCTTGTTCTTTTTTTTCATTTTGGCCCTGAGCTGACTCTTGATTTTTAGCGTTCGTTTGTCCTGAAGAAAGCTGTGGTCGCAGCTTCAGTGTCAGAAGCAACATGCGCCGGCATGTACGCATTGTCCACCAACTTACCCGCGAAGGGAGCGGGGAACCGCGTGCTACGTCTGAATCGTAATCGGAAGCCTAGAAAACGGGCCTGAGTTATTTTGTATCTATTCCCACCCCTTGTAGCCCTACCGTTTGCTAGATCATATTCTCTAGACGCATATCTGTATAAATTCGCCTATTCGACTCTGTATCAAATAATTTTATTTCGTTTCGCGTCTGTCACATCTCCTCCTTTTGAAACTTGAACTTTGCTCACCTCGCATCCCCAGAAGCCGGCTCGGGATCGTCGGACTCCGACTCGAACGCTGCACGTTGGCCTTGACGGACTTTACGATCTTTACTGGACGTGTTACATAAATCCACGTTCCTTAAGCTTGATGGTTTGGATCGCGGTAGGTGAATTGCCAGATCTGCTAAAGCGGCGCCGCGGCCCAAAAACGTTGTGGATGGTTAGGCTATATGGCGGCTCCTCTGGGTTCCTTTCCCCGACTAACCTCTTCGGTTCTAAACCGCGACGTCGCCCAACCCGATGCCTCTTCATCGACGCTCTTTTATTGCACCTGGCGCAAAGCTTTCGCTGTCGGAAACGGCCATGCAACGTCGCGCTGCATCCCAAATGCCGAGGTGAAAAAAGTTTGAGCCGTTGCGCAAACTGGTATTAACGATTGAATAGTCTTTCCAAACCAGCAGCAAACATTCCGACTTCAGTGGCTGCTACTAGTCCGTGTTGCCTTGGATATGCCGTCGCCGAAACTTATACCGGTTGTTTTCGCAGCGGTTTTCCTCCCTGCTTCAGCTACGCAAGCTCCTGCCACGGCTGAACCGCCGCCGGCACCAGTATCGACAGGTGAGAAGCTTGATCACCTTTACTTCATTCGGGATTTTCATTCCTCTCTCCTTCCGAAAGTTATTATCACCACCAGCGTTTTAGCGCCAAATCCTCCCACTACGCCCTCTTCGCCTCCTGTGATAATACCGACGTGTGCGTCTTTCCCTGTCGCCGTTTGAAGGTTATTAACAATTGGCACCCGACAGCTGTAACGACCGTAATAACGCAAGTACAAGTTCTCACCACCGTTCCGACGGCAACTCCGGGCTCGGGATTCACCACCACTCCTCGCGGAACTGACAGTGGAACGAGCGCCATCCTCACAAATATTGCGGGCACCACCGGTGCAGTTTATGGCCCTCCACGAAGTTCAAGCGGCTCCTCCTTGTCGCGGTCATCGTCGGCAGCTCGAGCAAGCGCAAGCAGCTTCCACTCCTCCACCCCCAGCCCACACAAGCCGAAGAGTAACGTCGGAAAATATGTTGGCTACGCCATCGGAGCCGGTGAGCGAATTGCATTGCTAGTGCCGTCCTTTTCGCGTGATCCTGACTGTTCCAGTTTTCTTCCTCACTCTCATATCCAGTTTCTATTCCGCTTACCGCAAGCATCGAAAATACGTGAGGAAACGACCCCGTGGCTCGATTTTCATCGGAGGAGCACTTTCGGCTGGCCAGAGTTCGCCCCAAAAACGCTCGATGGCTCAGGCACTCATGCGGAGTGTGTCAAACAGCTCATTCGACGCCTATGCGCTCTCGAGCACTCCTCCAGCGTCACCGTCGCCGGTGTTCTTGAACGGCAGCCAACAGATCCATACCCGCGGCTTTTCTCCGTCACCACTGCCCATTCGACCCTTACCGCCGACGCCGTTGATGAAATACGCGCACGAGGACGACTCTGTGTTTTTCCCGCATGCCGTCGATGCACACGAATATTCTGGATTCGGAGTTTCGTCATCGGGCAGCAGCACACAGACGACATCGATGAAGTAACGAGCGGATGAGTTTTTTTTTAAGGGACATTCAATTATTTCTGTTTACATTGTTTACATTGGGATACCTCGCCTCCGTCTAATACAAGACTGAGTTACCACATATCCAAGTACGCGCGGCTAATTAGTTATACCCCGGGCGTGGATCCTACGTCACTGCAGTGCTCGGGAATCATGATTGTTTTTGCCGGTCGGAAAATTCAAAAGCCGCTATCTTTGCCTCCGCTGCCATGTCTGTCACTTCGAGGCTTGCTTCATTCTCGTCGACTGAGATCTCAGATGCCCTTGTCAAGCTAGGAGTCGCATCGGGGGGCTGCATTGCCGGCCTCAACTTCAGCGTCAACCTCTCCCCGGGCAACATAAGCAAAATTTGCGCCCCAGCATACACCGTGAAAATGGTTCTCGCGTCCGACACTTTTGCGCCCAAACTCTCAGAGCACTTTGTTGATACCGCTCCTGGTATGTCAAGGGATGATGGGGCCTTCCCTTCTAACGTCAATTGAACGCAGCTGGATCCGTCATAGTAATCGACGTCCCACACCAGGCTCAAAACGCGGTTTGGGGTGGACTGATGTCCGCTGGTGCCATTGCGCGGTCGGCGGTCGGCGTAGTGGTCTCCGGCCGGTGCAGGGACCTCTCCGAGCTTCGCTCCCTTGGCCTTCCTGTCTTTGCGCGCGGGCATTCAACGCTCGGACAGCAGCCCTTCACACGACCATCTGCAATTAATATTCCACTTGTCATCGCACCGCCCAGCACCGCCAGCGATTACATTTTCCCTTCAGTGACAGTCCAACCTGGTGATTGGATCATTGCAGACGAGGACGGTGTCGTATGTGTTCCCAAAGCCATGGAGGAACAAGTCGCGGAGCAGGCACAGTTGGGGACGTCAATCGACGCTCAGTGTTTGGCTGATATTCAGGCCGGCAAAGGCATAAAGGCTACATTTGCAAAATACAGAGGCACGAAATAAGAAATACATAGATTGAGTACGGTATGTAAAATGCCCAACGATCCCGTTACGTAAATTAAGTATCAAGTCCTCTTCTTGGAACCCGACGCCTTCTTCGTCCACCGTTCCCATATGTCCCCCTGTTTGGGTGGGGCCCTGACCTCTCCTTGTGCTTGACGAATGGCATTCCGATTCAGGCACAAATCCAGGTGTTCATTCAAAGTTTGGTTCTCTATCGTAACTTCTTTTTCGCAGACGGGGCAGATATAGGTGTGCGTTTCGCGTGGAGCCTCCGGGTCTGGCTTTACGCTTCGAGAGGAGGTCGGCCTTGCATTCTGGGGTCCATCGGGCTGATGTTGGGGCAACAAGGTGGCTAGACTCTCATCCTCGGTGGGCGGGTCGGCATTGAGCTCATCCTGCCCCGACGGAGAAACCTTCCTTTTCTTGTTCGGAGATGAGGAGTTTGTTGTCTCGAAAAACTGGAACAACAGTAAGAGTGGCATACACCGGCAAAAAGTCGTCCACATACGCGTTTGATGCCGATCGACGGGTCGGGTTCACGCAGATCTTTCAGCTTTGTAACCCTCAAACCAATTAATCTTATGGACACAGGCAATTCAGGGAGGAGGAGCTCCTGGCCGACCTAGAAACTCCTGGATTAACGGCGGATCACATTTCCAAGGGCAAAATCTTACGGCAAAAAGGTCTTCCTTCTTCGATATCCATCGGTTATGTGACTTGGCCCGCGTGAAGACTGCGAGAATGAGTCACACCATAATTGCATGGTAAAGTTTGCGCCCACCTTCGAAACTATCAAGTTTATATTTGAGTGTTATTGTGCGGCCCGTCCATTGGGTTTCCTCCATGTCGGACTCAAGCTCAGCGCACACTTCGTTCAGCTTCTCCAAAATCTTTTGTTTGTCGGCGA
Source organism: Mycena metata (assembly GCA_029378385.1). Lineage (NCBI taxonomy): Eukaryota > Fungi > Basidiomycota > Agaricomycetes > Agaricales > Mycenaceae > Mycena > Mycena metata. The sequence goes on along the minus strand of JARKIB010000780.1, from coordinate 12,281 downwards.
GAGGTGGAAAAGTACTGCCGGAAGCAAGTGCAATCAATGGGCTATCCCTGCGGCATTAGTGCGATCTTACCGCTCTGCGCCGATGCTTTTGCGCTCTTCCCTTTGCGGCGGCTGAACAGAGTTAGATGCGATCCCAAGATGGGTACGAAGCAGATGCAAGAGTCCAAATTGCTTGTCCATGAGAGAAATCGTAGCACGATAGGTGTAAATGTCCCCGCACGTCTAACTTTGGTTATTATGGAGGGTAGTTTAAACGAAGACAGAAATGTACCTTGATGCCGATGGACTCTAACAGCCGCTCGGAGACTCGACCAATCCCAGGAACTCTTCGGATGGGGAGATCACGCATGAAGGAAGTTATTGCTTCGCTATTAAACGGCAGATGAAATTGGCCGTTGGGTTTATTCTGAATCGAAATGCGTCATTTCGACTCCGCCAAGCCCAGATTAAAAGGAGTCTGACCTTGTCCGAGCAAATCTTGGCAAGCATCTATGAAACGGTTAGAATGCTCGAAGTCGATTACAGCGAAGCGCACCGTACTGTATTGGCTGCGATGCCCGCGCTCACAGTTAATTTGGTCTCGGCGAAGACGGCGCTGCGCAGATGTTGCACGCATTCGTCCGCGCTAAGGTCATGCTCGGCGCAATACGCGGTTATGCTGTAAATTCATAGGCAGTGTAACAAGAGAAAATAGCAGGGTCCGCACTTCAAGTAGCCTTCGTCGCATCCGGCAGGGCATAACGAAGGGTCATAACTACAAGAAGAAGAATGAATTATGCATCTCCTGATTCGGAGGGAACCTTGCGCCGACCGTTTGCAGATGGACATGACTTTCTGGGACATTTCTGAATAGTCGGAAAATCCATGAGAAATCGTAACCAACTGGGGGCATAATTTCTTTGCAATGAATGCTTCAAATCACATAAGTGTTGGATTGTGACGAGGTTCGGCTTGCTTGCTTACAAGCCATCCCAGATCGAACACCATATTTGCGGGCCTCGTATGAGGCAGTAGATACGACGGACCCCCCAACCTTTGGCCCTAGTTAGTGCGAGTGAACAATGGGAATTAATTCGCACTATAAACGGTTTGCCTGCCAGTGTGGGATCGTTGAGAACCTCGACACTTGCGAAGAAGGAATCGAGGTCAAAATGCACGATTGTTTGACTGAGGTCTCTCTCGGATTCCAATTTACGAAGCTTAATGTGCAAGTTGAGTTTCGAACGAAGAGAGGGGGAAGCGACTTGCAATCTGGTCGACGCTGGCCTCAATCTTCAAGAGATCCACTCCGGGTCGTTGGGTGAGCTCATCGCGCAGATGCAGAATGTGTTCAATTTTCTTTGTGAGTTCCTTGTCCTTCTTCTTTTCATTCTCGTAGAACCTGGATCCTTTCGAGACATCCGCTATGATACGGTTGATGTCCTCCTGGTCCTTGGCCAACCCAGCCTTTGACGAGGTGAGTACAGTGGGCAGATAGGGGTAGTATGAGCTGACCTTGCCTGTGGACGGGCCTGCGAGGCGCTTGACGAGACTTGCAGTTTCTTGCGATGGTGGCGGTTCAGCAGGCATTGACATTGTTGACTCAGCGGTCAGACGCGTCCAAGTCACGCCCGCGCGTTTCGGCTATCACCTTTTGATTCTCAAGGCGCAAGTCACCGGCGAAGCTCTTTGCTGAGGCCATGAGCCTTGTTTGCCAGCAGTGTAAAGAGCCGCTCGAAGTACTGCGCCGTATCCTCGCTGTTTTCGCGCTTATCGCCTTCCCAGCTAGATGCCTCGCTCTCCGACTTGGCCCCGTCTGCCTATGATATGATAGTCGCCTCCCTGCCCCCAGCTCCCGTTAGACAGGAACCCGATACCGTTTCACAACTCAAAGCAACTCAGGCCTCTCGAGCTGCCTGGCAAAAGTCCAAGAATACAGAGTCATCTGGTTCTACGCGTACACAAAGAAAGCAGACGGCCCCGTTACCCAATGAGTCTTTCGTGCTTCTCCAAGACAGCATCGTGCGCAGCATCCCGTCCCCTACGCCTTCGCCTGTCTCCAAGAAGGGGTCCGCCAAACCACCGCAACCACCCAAGCAGGAAGAGCCAACCCAGCCGAATCCCTCGCCCCTCTCCCATCACCTACGCTCGACTGTCCGCCTTTTTAATCTGCTTTCGGCGCGCACAGACATAGATCATCCTCTATGTGCAGAATGTACCCAAATACTACTCGTATCGCTCCAGAAACAGCTGGATGAAACAAGACGCGAGCGAGATGGTACAACCTTTCTCTTTGACGCCTGGCAGATGCTAAATTTCGATAGGTTTCTTGTCGTTCGGGAAGGAAGTCAGGAAAGAACGTGAGAGGGATGGTCAGGGCATGTCCAAAGAAGAAGCCGAGAAGAAGATTGAGAAGCTGAAGCTGGACGAACGTCTCGCCATCGAGCAGTTGAAGGTAGCTGAGCAAGAACGTGTGCAGCTTGATGAAGAGCTGCATGCGTTAGAGATGGAAGAGAAAGCGCTGGAGGAAGAGGAAGCTCGGTCAGTTGCCAGATATTTTCGTCGTTTATTGTACTTATCTGTTCCTGCAGATTCTGGCATGCGCACAATGACCATCTACTCTCTTCAGAGCAGCTCGCCTCGCAGCTCGCTACCATAAGGTCGGCGTACGCTTCTGATTCCGCGACATTGGAGAAGCTGGAGCGGACAAATGTCTACAACGATGCCTTTTGCATCGGGCACGATGGCGTTTTCGGAACCATCAACGGTCTTCGACTGGGCAGAGTCCCAGGGGTGCCCGTGAGTTGGTTTCGAGCTGCATTCGACTCGTTCCTTAATAAAATTAGGTCGAATGGGCAGAAATTAACGCTGCATGGGGCCAGTCCCTCCTTCTCCTGTATACCATTGCACGGAAACTCGACTGCACCTTTGAAAAGTGAGCTTCTCTCCCAACCAAGAGATTCTGGTTAACCTTGTCCAGCTATCGCCTAGTTCCCATGGGCTCTTTTTCGCGCATCGAGAAAACCACAGGCGACAAGGCAAGTTACGAGTTGTATTCCTCGGGGAATCTCAACATCGTTCAACTACTCCATAATCGTCGGTTCGATCTCGCGATGGTCGCGTTTCTCGAGTGCCTCAAGCAAGTCATGGACTATGTGAAAGCACAAGATTCGACGGTGGAATTTCCGCACCAGTAGGCTTTAATCGATTCCTCCTCTAGCAACTAATCGCGATCGCCGCAGGATTGTCAAGGATAAAATCGGAGACGTCTCGGTAAAGCTGAAATTCAACCAGGATGAGGCGTGGACACGGTCATTGCGGCACGTTCTATTGGCCTTAAAAATATGCCTTAAGTGGGCAACGAACGGTGCGAACGGCTAGCGGCCTCCGGCGGGGTTACGGTAGACATTCCCATCTGTACCTATAGTTTATCCCGGCGGGTCGGTAATCGAGATCGGCTTGTGAATCCAGCCTTACAAAGCTGCTTGAGCTCCGTGTCTGCCTGAGGCCTTACATATTGCTCAGATGACAACATCTACATAATTTGTCCTCTCTCCCACTCATCCGAGTCTCATCTGAGCCTTATCTTCATATAATCCTCCATGGGTTTGCTATTTCTCGGAACCCCTCTCACATGGGAAGAGGCCAAAAAGCAGGCCGATCATGTCCGATTCCATGGTATAACGCAGTTCCTGCACACTTGGGACAGACTCAAGGACCGCCACGGCGATGAGCTGCTCTGGGGAGACGAGGTACTCTATTGTTTCGGACCGTACCTGCGAACGCACCTTATCTCCGCCAGGTCGAATATCTGGTTGTGGCTTTGGACGACGAGGCAAAGGATGCCAGACTCTCTCTGCGGCAAACCGAAATCTTGGAGAAACTGAGCTCTATCGTCGGAAGCATCTCCTCCGACTGTCCTGATTCGTGCGTCCCCGCTAGCCATCTTGTCCTGGTTGCCGACGAGTCCGCAGGGTTTCAGTGCCCACTTTTCATCCGGAATATGGCCGCTACATGCTTGAGTCGACGCCTGGGTCCCCGTATACCGGTTCCATCCCAGACCTTCTGTCCGTCGAGGGCAACATGCGCTATCGGTTAGCGCGTTACGTGTTGTGTGCGAAATCACGCTAATTAGCATCCAGACGCGCCTTGGCCCGCAAACATCTCAAATCCAATGAGATTCCTCTAACCCTGACCGCTTTCCCTCGCCTCGGGGTCCAGGGCCCATTCACGGAGCCTTATTACGATCCTGCCAATGCAGTATCCAGCCACAGTCTATTTCTCCCAGAGGAAATCACCAATCCCCACGTCCGCTTCCCGTGAGTCGCGTCGCTCGCTCCTCTGAATGAAGCTAACCGTTCTACCAGTACCTTGACCGCCAATATTAGACAAAGAAGAGGATCGAAAGTTGCAATCAACCTGCCGATATTCTTTGACACGCAAACCCCCCGACCATTCGTTGATCCCACAATTCCATGGGACCGCTCTATATACGCCGAGGATCCTGGTTAGCAGCTTGCCCATTTCGTCGTCGCTATGAAAGGCTCATGAATGTCTCAGAGGCTAAAGCTGGTGCTGCGTTGACTGATCACATCTACCTTGACGCGATGGGATTCGGCATGGGCTGTTGTTGCCTTCAGCTAACCTTCCAGGCTTGCCACGTTGGCGACGCTCGACGGATGTATGACGGTTTAATTCCGATTGGGCCTATCCTGGTTGGTCAAAAAGTTTGTGGGTTCCTGGCGTGTTTTGAATTCTCTTTTGCAGTTGGCATTGTCTGCCTCTAGCCCTATATGGCGCGGGTACCTCGCTGATGTCGACTGCCGCTGGAATGTTATTGCTGGTAGCGTCGACGATCGCACTGAAGAGGAACGAGGGCTCAAGGTGGGCCTGATCTATGGCTGCGTTTATCTGTCTTCGCAACCGACCAGTATAATCTAGCCTTTAGAAAACTCGCGGTTTCGAATTCCCAAATCCCGATACGACAGTGTTGATCTCTATATTTCCACGGATTGGACCAATAGGCCCGAGTACAACGACAACCCCTTGCCATACGATGAATGCATCTACGGGCGGTTGCGAGAGCATGGTAAGACCTCGCCCTATCGTGCAGCTCCAAACTTACGCAGTCTACCAGGCATCGATGATCTTCTGTCGAAGCATATATCTCATTTGTTCATCCGAGATCCCTTGGTCGTGTTCTCAGAGACACTTTATCAAGATGACGAGACTAGTAGCGATCATTTCGAGGTGCGCATTGCCTCTCTTCCATTCATCACAAAATTCATTCGTGACGGAAGAACATCCAATCCACCAACTGGCAAACTCTCCGATTCAAACCCCCGCCTCCCAACTCCCCCATCGGCTGGAGGGTGGAATTCCGAAGCATGGAGGTCCAAATGACAGATTACGAGAATGCCGCCTTTGCGGTTTTTGTTGTACTGCTGTCTAGGGCTATCTTGACCTACAACACTAATTTCTATATCCCTATTTCCAAGGTATGTGTGTTCCCAAACTGGTTCCATTGCAAGGTACTCACTCACTTGCGCAGGTCGACGAGAACATGGGTAGAGCTCAGCAGCGGGATGCGGCTCAAACAGGCAAATTTTACTTCCGCAAAGATGTTCATTCACCGCATCCAAGCGGTTCGTCGAGTGCGGCCTCATCCGTCTCTGGTTCAAGCTCTGGTTCCAACTCTCCCGTCAATGGCGCTCGCGTTGTTAAGGACAAGAAAATGCGGAATTGTTTCCCAGACCCTCCGCTTCCAGAAAACGGGATAAAGGCCGTGCCTGTGGACGAGGAATATGAAGAAATGACGATGAACGAAATCATGAATGGCAAGGTTTGTCTTGTCCATGCTTTGCTCATATCCGGATCCTCACCCTCTGCAGGGCGAAGGCTTTCCCGGTCTCTTGGGGCTTGTTACAGTATACCTCGAGACGCTCGACATAACACCTGACGAATCGATCAAGATTCACAATTACCTGGATTTCATTCGGCGGCGAGCCAACGGTTTGTTTTGGGTTTCCCGTGTTACATTCCCAGACTCATTTTCCTTTAGGAACACTCCTCACACCTGCAACATGGATACGCAACTTTGTGCGCTCTCATCCGGCATATAAACACGATTCTGTGGTCAGCGCAGAAATAAACTATGATCTTATAGTAGCGGTCGATGAAATGTGCGTATTGCGTTCACTGCGTCTCGGTTGTGAACTAACTACCAATTTTCCCAGTGAACGGGGCATCAGGAAGGCGGACGATTTGCTTCCCGCGGATTACACTGGGAGTAAGGAGGATTCGGGATCGATTGGATTGTGATTCAATACATAGAAGAGGAACATGAAATTAGACGTTATTGTATCTGTACTCTCAATTATAGGCTCCGTATTGATTTGGATACGCTCGCGGCGGAGGTCCCATCCTCGATTGCGCTGCATACACGGGCCGAGGCGGCTAACGTGGAAAACTTATCAATTCGCATGCCGGTTTGGAAAACACAAACACTCACAGCTGCGGGTTGTTTTTGTGAGTAGTATGCAAAGAGGTCGGCACGGACTTCACGGGCAAGCTCCTTCTTGAGTTCCTCGACATGCACTTACGGACAATAAGCACACGAAGTCGAAAAGTGGCGAGATCACCGACTCTGAACATTGATTGCCGTCGCCTCCTTCATGGCATCAACAAAGCGTAGTCTTTCTCCCCTAATTTCGCTCGATAGCTCTGAATGAATGAGCATCGCGGTACAGCTGACGAAGAAAAACCCACCTGCGGTCAGAGCTCGAAGGAGCTCTGCTTGATCTTGCCGTTGTCGATCAATGAGACCGGCTATGGACTGGGGATCTAAACGACAGGAATAAGCTCGGCCCTGTATGATTTCGGACTGCACAAACTAAAGGTGCCTTGTGATCCTGAAGCGACCAATGTGGCGAGGTTGTCGATAGAAGCCTGCAAAGTCGCAGTCTGATCTCTGGCTTGGCCATTGACGATGAGTTGCCGTATTTCTGCGAGAAGATTGGTCCCCTGCTCTTGGGAAGAACCTAATTGCTTGACAAACGCCTCCAACCACTGCGGAACCCATAAGTATCTTCACTCGAACATATATATATATAAACTTGCCGAGTTGAGTTCGTTCAAGTACCGAACGCTGTCCGTCTGTCGGCTGAGGTGTACGGAACGCTGCGCGCCGTCTTCTATCAGAAGCTCAAAAATCTCATTCAACTAGCAGTTGTGTGTGAGTCGATGTCCGTATATAAAAGAAATCATTGAATGAACCTTTTCTAGACCGCGATCGGGTGCTTCCGCTGGGATCTCCTTGCTCTCGAGATCGATCTGACAAGCTTGAACTTGTGCGAGTAGCTTCATGATGTAGGGCAAATCAGAGCGAAGTCGAGCATTTATATCCCCTAATGCCTGTGTAGTGAGTGTGAGATCGAGCGAGGGTTTGCTGGGCTGGCTCAATTGAGTCTGTATAGCACTGAGATGATCGTTCGTTTCTTCCGTTCGCTGAGCAACATTAGACATCATTTCATGGACATCCGTTAGAAGGGATTGCTGCGCATCCGATGAAGAGGCACATGCAGTCGGGGTGTTGTGGGACCCGCAGGAGGAGTTGTCTTGGCCGCTCGGAAGAGGGTCCGCCTCATATAAAGGATTAAGTGGTGAAAGCCGGCCAGTCACAGCGGTCTCCCCGTAAGAGTCTAAGATAGATGTGGGAGAGGCACGACCTGCGCCATCATCCTGAGACGGTACCTGAACGCGCAACGACCTGGTGCGTAAGATGGACGAGTTCTGATACAGCCGACAGGGGGAAGCAGGGGCAGAGCGAGGTTGTTGATTGCCTTCCATTTGTGCCAGACGTTGTGTAACTACCGAAAGGTGGCCAAGGTTGGCTATAGATGGACTTTTTGAACGCGAGTAGATGGAAGATCCGGGTGACTCTGGCCTTGTGGGAGGATAAAGGCTGGGAGAAATTGGATTACGGGGAGAAAGGGGCGTAGTTGGAGACTGAAGTCCCTCAGGAACAGGAGGTAGCTCTCGGTCTAAACGAATGGTGAGGGTGCTGAGTCTTGGAGGACGGGTATCGATGCCGGTTGTTTCGTTACTGTCTTCTTGGCTTGTAGGACATGGATCAGGATAGACAGTGTGTCTTCGGCTAACGGAAGGACCTGGGCCAGGCAATATTACATCCCTGGGGGCGTCAGCACTCAGCATATGATATCTTTGAGGCCTCACCAGATGGCGCTGACCCATCGAGCGCGCTCCCTGACCGAAGTAGTTGCGAATTTTTCTCCGGTGCGTCCATCAAATATTACTTCGAAAACCTTGAGATCCTTCGAATCCCCAGGAAGCAGGGCTCTCTCCTCGTGATCCAGTTCATCTGACGTCAAGGAACGGACATCGGTACAGTTCTTGAGGAGGACAGCATGCGTTGAGGGTGTGGTTGGCCAAGTAAGATGCACCGTGTCACCCTCAAGTACCGCTGAACAAAAGGTCCAAACTGGAAACACGCCGGGAGAGCCAGGTGGATTCGGTGATGATCGTGCCAGATAAAAGAGAGAACTGGCGAGTTGTGAATGTGGGAAAGCCTTTGTAGAGACAGTGGGTTTTGGCGAGACAACGAAAGGTTCGTGCGCGGATAGTGTTGTGTCGGGTAGGGTAAAGTTTGTATCTTCGAGCTTAGACTTGCCGACTCGGAGCCCACTGCTTTTCTTGAACACCGCGAGCAAGTTCCGAAAGGATTGGCGAATCGGGGACTTGTCCTTCTTGGATGCCGTGGGTTGTTTGGGAGGACGAAGTGGGGTTTCCGGTGGTGTACCTGCTGGAACCCGGCTGGCGTCGTTCAAGGACTCGAAGCGATTTATCAAGAGTTTGGTAGATTTTTGATGCTGGAGTGAGGCACCAGAATGAATAGTGCGCGGGCCCAGCATGGCTGAAAAACGAGCGTGTTGTTAACGAGGAAGCGGTTTGAACGCGGTGGTACGTAAGTGCGATCGGAGTGATGGCTTTACCCCTAACTAAGTACCTAGCATTCAATTGCTCAATTCCTGAAGATGCTAATGAAGTGGTTGAAGTAGGAGTAGGCTAATTCAGCAGTTTGCTCGCGCCTCGCGGCTGCTTCTGGAGCTCATGGTTGAGTACTTTGGAATTAAATTGGCAGGTAAAACCGGGCTAGGCCAGGGATTTGCTGGATTAATTTATGCGGGAGATCGGAACTTGGTTTGGGCAGCGGAAATGTATTGGCTTTCAGAATCAATTATCACCGCGTTTCACTGCCGTTACGGCATGCGGTCGATCATGTGATCGCGTTCTGTCTTCTCTCCTCGACACTCATGCAGGCTACGCTGGATGCATCTGCTCTGAAGCGTACGACGCGTCTATTTGCTAAATCCTGCGCCGCTGATACTGCAGTCCAGCTTTCACGAGGGCGCTCGCGTGCCTCTCCAGATACGGCGAAGATTTAGCAATTTATGCGACACCGGATTCAATCTCGTTGTCCACCACCAACTCTTCCAAATCTGCCTACTCCCGCTTCAAATACGGCCGCCAGTTCTTCTCAAAGTATTCTGTTACTAGTGGCTCGAACGAACTTGAAGATGAGGAGGTGGCAGTGTCTGGCCAGCTTTTGACGAAGGTTTGGAAGACCTTCTTTAGAGCGCGGCGTGCTTACGCTCCTGCAGTCTCTGCTTTCCATATTGCGACACCGAACCGTCGAAAAGTCGGTCGAGCGATGCGAATTGTCCATCGTAAACGGCGGCGCGCAGGATGTCGATGACGAGGACCACGATGGGCTAGAAAGCAAGCTTATTGTACGTCTTCATTGCAAGCATGGTACCGCCAGTTTTTCTTGTTTCACATTCCGACAATTGAGCCGATTTTAGGTGTCGTTAAAACCCACAGACTGCTGTTATTAACCCTCACCTCCTTTCTGGCTCCCGGTGTTCCCGACGCAGTCAATGAATCGCATTTGACGGTTGGGCCTCGGGCTATCCGGGATATGATTGAGCACTTCCCAGTCCCGAAAGGCGTACGGTCAGACCCACAACTAATATGGAATTTCGGTGAATCAGAGGTGGAAGTCAAAAGTTTTGAGTCTTCACTGGACTCTAAAGGTTTGCGGGGTTTTCCTTTATGGTCTGAATCACTATTCACTCCCACTACTCAGGGCGGATGCAGCTTTCAACTGAATTGTCTATCAGCGCAGAAGAGTTTGATCTGTACGACGTTTATTCCACCCCGACCACTATTGCTTTTCATTTGCGCGAATTCAATGTCAGTGAATTATTTGCGTTCTATGGGCTAAAAGCTGATCATTACTAGGCCACAATAGCATTTGCTGAATCGATGTCCCTAGCTCTTGAAATTCGATTCACAGATCCCGCCGCTCCACTCTTCATCGACGTCGAAGGCGACAATGCCGATACCCTATTCGTCATCTCCACCAGCCAAGTACCGGGTGCTTCAATGCCGAGTCAAGTTCCGACGAACCCCAAGAAGCGAGAACGCGAAGAGACACCGCGCGACTTTGCGCGAATCAAGAAACCGATGAAGGCCGTGCAGGCAACAGATGCGGTTTCGTTTGCGCAGGCAGATCGCTCCGCGCGCTCCCAGTCGACGTCGCGGACTGCTGCGTCGTCCATGCCGCCGCCGCCCGTTCCAGATCGCTCGTTCAGATCCCAGCACGACGAAACGTTTGAAGCTCAGATGACGCCCGTCCCCTCGCGCGTCCGGGAGCCTTTGTTTCTGCCCGCATCGTCTCAACCGCTGTCTCAGCTTTCTGCAGCAGATGAGCAGATAATTCGGGACACGGGTTTGGGCATCGAAGATATGGACGCCGACGAGCTCGCAATGATGCTCGAAGGCGAGGGCGAGGAAGTGGCGTTCGATACTGGTTCTCAGGTATCGACGAGGCCAAAAGTGGAGACGGAGGACGATGTCCATATGGAGTTTGAGCCTACACAATCTTCCGACGATCAGTCAAGGGTGCGTAGTACCCACCTTTAGATCGTGAGCTCACGACGCATGCAGGGCTTCCAACCTTTGTTCGAGGACTAATATTTATTCGATGGGATTCATTGCTGGTCGATTGTACATTCGCTTATTGTATTTTACACGCGTCTCAAAAACTAATGGCTGTGCAACTTCTGGGTCAACTGGATCTGCTCGTCGTCCATCAGTGGTGCGAAGGCTGGCCAAGATGAACACATTTACCTCGGCTTGTGTGATAGTCCTCAACTCTCCAGGCGCACTGGCTTTCCCTGTTACTTTGCTGACGGCGACGTCTGCAGCGCGAGCGAGGGAACCCTTGGTGGCGACCCAGTAACGGATTTCCTCTGGAATGACTTCAATGACAGAAATACGAGGATCTTTCTCGTCTCCGTGGTGGACTCCGTCTTTCAGGTCGCCAAAATATGCGGATATCCTTTTGGATAGTTAGTGGGGTAAATCGATGACACCGGCCACAGGACTGACGAGGAAGACCAATGTTTGTGAATCAACTCCCTGTCCTGGGTTACTCTGGCCGTGCCGGAATAGCTGTATCAATCCATGAGTGATGACGGAAGCAATTCGCTCAGTACAAGACGTACGATGCCCAGCTCGTAGAATTCGTATCGCAGAAGCTGACGTTGACGTGCGAGTCGTTCTTGATTTCGTCGAATTTTGCCGTCGCGTTGTTCGCGAGGAAGACGAGGGCGAGCTGAGTGTCGGAGAAGGCTGCATGGGCAATTCAATTAAACGTCCCACAATTCATCGAGGGCAGAGGAGCACGGACGAGACGCAGGGATCATGGCGCGGGAATGGAGATGGCCATCGGCGCCGTGGGTGGTGAGCATGCCAGTTCTGGCAGATTTGAGGATTTCATGGAGACCTGTAGGCACACTGTTGAGCAAAAGAAGGGGTGAAGTGGAGATTATGCGGACCAGCGATTTTTTCCTGGGCACTGAGGTGTGTGTTCTCAGCGTCTGTGGTATAGGGATCGAGGGCAGCGGTGGTAGACATATTTGAGTTTTGAGCGGGTTCAGTGGGGGTTGAGCTGAGGTGTTTGCAGCTGTCCGCTTATAAGTGAATCAAAACGCGTCCTGACGATTTCGCGTCGTCAGAACTGAAACATGTCGACTCCACTACTCGGCCCCAACGTCACCGGGCCGACCGAAAAGAAGAGCTGGTTTAAGAGAATATATAGTGTACCGATACAATTACAATCTATTGTAGTCCTGGGATAGATGAAGGAGGAGAGGGTTGCGGGGTCATCGATGGCGGTACTGCACGAAAATTAGGTGCGGAAGGGTGGGGGAATCGAG